>JALPQI010002662.1:0-101488 GCA_025490895.1 Thaumatotibia leucotreta
CGCTTACGTGTCGCTATGGTAGCTACCCTAATAAAATATGCTAGCTGCTAGGAAACACTGTCAATCTTAAAGCCTTGATATTTTATTATTATACCGTAACTCAGCTTACTAATTTAATTTTTCAAAAGTATTGAAAAGACACGAAGGAGCATTCCATGAAGACGTGTCGCTTACGACACGTTTTCATGGAATGCTCCTAATTATCACTTATATTTTAACGCCTAACGGGTCTTAATCACGTAACCTTAGGTTTAATATTATCCTGACGTTTCGGGCATGACATTACACCCGTGGTCGGCAGACAGGTAAGAGTCTGAATGTGACTGACATGGTAATTTATATAACTGTGATTGTTGTTGATGTTGTTGTTGTATTCTGGCGATTTTTCCGCAACTCGACATCAAACGTGCCTATTTTGCGTGGGCCCAATGCTGGACTAGTACTTGTTGGGGACTTCACATACACCCTTGAATTTCTTCGCAGGTGCATGCAGGTTTCCGATGTTTTCCTTCACCGCAAAGCACTTGTGAATATCAAATGATATTTCGTAGGTACCTAAGTTTTTGAAAAACTCATTGGTACGAGCCGGGGATCAAACTCACTGCACAGCCGTGCGTTTTACCGCTAGGCCACAAGCACTATTGTAATTTAAAACGGGGTATTTACCATGTAAATTTTGTTTTATGTGCACCCGGTATTTCCACATTGTTGCAAAGGCCATCGTCACGGAATAACTGACGTGCTGCAAGTAGAACCGCGCGCGAAGGGTTCCGTACCATTATCAATTTATTATTTTAAAAAAATACATTAAATTAAACCTATCTCAAAAACTATAAGAGATAATTTAATCAAACCAAAAATCGTTGATAGAGTTTATTAATATGCGTAACATTTTTGTTTTTTTTTTTTTACTTTTTAAATATATTTATTTTCAAAACTACAATTTATGTACATAGATTAAATCTAACTAATCTACTTAACCTAACCTATATCTAAGATTGGCCCTTGTGGCATTGTGGAGGATGCGTAACATATATTTTTTTAATTTTATACCGCGTAGTTTAAATAATAGAGAGGAGAGGACACATTTTCCAGACTTTGTGAGCTAATATCTCGAAAACGGTTCGCTTAAATAAAGACGGGATTTATAAACCTTTTTTTATATTATTTCTTGAGACCTTTCTATTGATACCACACACGCTGAAATACATCTAAAAAAAACTATCCCGCAGTTACATGTGTGGAGGGCCCCAACCCCAATTTTTTTTTTTTTACAATATAGTATCATAATTCTGTAGCGGTTTATACAACACACATCTTTACCAAATTTCATTACTGTAGCATTTATAGTTTCCGAGTAAATCGGCTGGGACAGACGGACAGACGGACATGACGAATCTATAAGGGTTCCGTTTATGCCATTTTGGCTACGGAACCCTAAAAATGGATATTCCTACTTGAAATTGGGTTCGTAAAATAAAATACATGTATGGCTTTAGCTTATTGAACACGCGGGTACTGGCCGCGGGCGGTGGTGGCAGGGGCGATGCAAGGAGAGATCTAGGCCAGTACCCGTTCTAGCAGGGCGCAGGCCCGCAGTACGCGTCGGGCTTTGGCCGAGGGTGCTCCGGACGAGGACCCTCTTATTTGTTTTTTTTTTTAATAATAATAAATAAATAAATATCTTGGGACATCTTACACAAATCGACCTAGTCCCACGGTAAGCTCAATTAAGGCTTGTGATGTGGGTACCAGGCGACGATATATATAATAGATAGATACTTAAATACATAGACAGCCATGACCAAGGAACAAACATTTGTGATAAATAAATACACAAAGAATGCCCTCGCCGGGATTCGAACCCGGAACCTCCAGCTTCGTAGGCAGGGTCACTACCAACTAGGCTACGGAGGCTGACTTATTGGGTCGAAACATGTTGAGCAATCATCGACTTAAATACGTGATTAACCCGGTTCTTCCCAATATTAATGGAATAGCATCGCTGATCGCTTTATTCATGGCCGCAGCCTGAACCGCACCAAACTGCACCAGCCAGAGTGCGACATGGAATTTCCTCTTCTATTGACAGCTGACCCAAAAAACCGCATTTTTTACTGCGGCCCAGATCCCACCGATATCTACTTAGTCGATCTGAGGATATGAACACTTAATTTGACCTTTAGATATATGATAATAGGATATTTTTTATCTATGCTTTTGTAAACTTGGGAATGAAATCATCATCATCAGCCTATCTCAGTGCACTGCTGTACATGGTTCTTGCACACCATTTTAGATTAAATATAAATTCTATGTTTATGTATCGGCCGGTCTTGTCATCAGTGTTGCTACTGCAATAAGTTTAGCGATAATGCACGGCCATGACAGGGCCATATATTATTTTTGTCTGCTGTGTTACGTCTGGGTTTTTAATTGTAATTATTATTGTTTATTTGTATTGTGCTGTGTTGTTACCTGTCGTGAAAATGTTCACGTGATGGCCTCATCGGAAGACCAGCGCTGGCACCCGCTAGCAACATGCTGAGATGAGGCCATTTCGTAGCATACACGTTTTATCTGTATAATTATTTTTCGTTTCTGTAATTGTGATTTTTATGTAGGTATGTGTATGTTGCGAATAAACTTATTTCTATTCTATTCTTTGACAATGGAGACCTAAGCTCTGCAAAACGCGCGTAGTGACACGTAGCTTAACTGTTTAATTATTTATTTATACTAGACGAAATCAAAATGGGGATACAAAATAATATTTTCTGAATCTACTCATGACTACAGCCAACTTTTACTATGGGACCACCTTCGAAAACTTCACTTCAAAATCTTCATCTTCATAAATTATTTAAATTATGAAACCAACTTTTGCTATAATTCAGTATTATGTATCCGTTTCTCCATACTGGTTCCTTACAAAGTTGTATACATATTAATGAACTCGATACCAGAATTCACACAGTTTTTCTGCCATTGATATAAATCCCATAGTAAAAGTTGATCGTCGCGAATCTCCTCATTCTGTAGTTACTATGTCTCACGAAAGTCTAAATTCAAGTAAACATTGGTACAGGGGAAACTACATAAAAACTTGTATAATATGAGTAAACTCACGTGTTCTTCCCTACTAAATCGTTATTAATTCACAAGGTGTGAAAGTGACATAAAAAGAGATTACACATTCATTACCACATTACATTATTCGTCTCCAACCGTTTAAATAGCTATTCCGACTTCAGAAACATCGACTAGATTTTAATTATGATTTGACAGTAGTACAGCCACCATCAAATAATTGTATCAGAGCGGCATAGCGTTGAAACATTCCGGGCTAAATCGCGTTTCTTTTCAATTGGCTCGTTTTTAGGGTTCCGTAGCCAAAATAGCAAAAACGTAACCCTTATAGATTCGTCATGTCCGTCTGTCCGTCTGTCACAGCCGATTTACTCGGAAACTATAAATGCTACAGTAATGAAATTTGGTGAGAATATGTGTTGTATAAACCGCTACAGAATTATGATACTATATATTGTAAAAAAAATAATTGAGGTTGGGGCCCTCCATACATGTAACTGAGGGATAGAATTTTTTTTTAGATGTATAGAAGCGTGTGAGGTATCAATGGAAAGGTCTTTGAAAATAATATTAAAGTTCATATCGCATTTTTATTTAAGCGAACGGTTTTCGAAATATCAGCTCTCAAAGTCTGAAAAATGTGCCCCCCCCCCTCTATTTTTTAAATTAAAAATTAAAAAATATATATATTATGCATAATAATAAACTCTATCAAAGATTTTTGGATTGATGAAATTATCTCTTATAGTTTTTGAGATAGGTTGATTTAACTGTATTTTTAACGATAAATTGATAATGGTACGGAACCCTTCGCACGCGAGTCCGACTCGCACTTGGCTGGTTTTTTTTTTCGGAAAAAATCAATGAAAGTTTTTATTTTCTCTTCTACTTATAATAAATAATAATGTTCCTTAGGGCTAATTTTTACTTACAAGATGGGAACGCGATGTCATCGAGAAAACTTCAATTGAAATAGGTGGATGGAGTGACAGTGATAGTAAATAATGATTGTTTCTTTCAAAACCCGAAAAAAATGAAAGTTTCGTAAATTACAGAACAAAAACTTTTTTTCAATGTTTTCATGTCGGTCTGAGTGGTCTGATAGCGACTGTGCAATCTAAATCTCATTTTTGCGTGGAAATATTTCGATATTTTATTTAATGTGAAAGAAAGTATGTCTCCTTTTATTCTCTTATTATCATTAAAAATTTAAAAATGATGACTATAATCGCAATAACATCGTGGACGAAATAAAGGTCGTATCAAATCAACCAAATCGTTTTAACACTCGAGCGGGGCTCAATGTAGCTATTGTTATATTTTTCTGATAGTTCAGTAGCCTCGTTAAATTTCCTGTGATGACTAACACTTACATTATAATTGTAAAGTGATTCATTTTCATTCACAAAGTAAACTGTGCGAAGATTGGGACGGATTTCGGCGAATTTCGATACCGTAACTAGATTTAGAGTATTTATTTAGGAACAACTAAGTTGATAAAAGACTGAAATCATATGAATTTGTCTGCGTAGCTTATTTGGTAGTCATAGTAACCGGTATTGTTAATAAAAATAATTTAAATCAATAATTTTTTATTCCATCGAGCGTGTAACAGATACGATTTTTTTTTATAATAAATTAAACGTTTTCATTTAAATCATATTTACTTAAATGTATTGAACTCTTCCCGCGGGTGTCGAAATCAAATCAAATCATAGTGGACTCATTACTGCGATCGCCAATCAGCTTGCCTAGCGTGGCGATTATGGGTATTTACCTCCTAATGTGTCCTAGTGCTGACAAATGTATTATTACTACCGTCATCACAGGGCAAATGCATGCAGAATAGGTGCAAATTAATATATGTTGTTACTCTAGTGATTGCAAACATCTATCTGTCTATCTATTCAGCCCGTGTCCACCCACTGCTGGGTATAGGCCTCTTCTTTATTACGTCATTTTTCTCGGTCCTGTGATAGTCGCATCCATTGCTTTGTTGCGGTTCGGCAGATGTCATCCGACCATCTTGTCGGTGGTCTCCCAGCAGATCTTCTTGACCACCCAGGCCACCATTCAAATTCAAAGTCAAATTGTGGAAGGCCGCGGGTTGCCGCTGTCCCTCAGACAGGCTCAGTCTGTAACGTCACTCAAGAATGGTCTGAAGAAGTTGTGGCTCTCCGACAGTTTGTGAAATGGTTGAGTATTTTATTTATAGATAAGTAGTATATGTACATATGTATTTTACGTTATAACTATATGTGTAGTATATGTACGAATTAAGCGTAGTAGTTACCTACTACGCTACTATATAATTACATTGGTATCATTCAAATCACGCACTGTACACGTTTGTTTGTCTATCTCTTGTTTCATATAGTTCACTCTTTTGCTCAAAGGTTAACTGGAAGAGATCCCTTACAGGGATAAGTTCGCCTTTGTACCTGTTTGAATTGTTGTGTATTTTTTTACCTGTTTTTTTTTGTGTACAATAAAGAATTTACATACATACATACATACCATTCAGTAACCTGCTTCGTCCACCGCCCATCGCTACTTCTCGCCAAATGTCCTGCCCATCTCCACTTCAGCTGTGCGATTCGTTTACCGACGTCGGATACTTTCGTATGGCGCCGGATTTCGCTGTTTGGAACACGATCAACAAGGGAGATACCTAACATGGCTCGCTCCATAGCCCTTTGTGTCACGTTCATTTTGTGTAAAACTCCCTTGTTGAGCGCCCAAGTTGCAAATATACGTCTAAATAAATAAACAAACGCATCTCTACTGTAAAGTAGGCCACAAAACCTTAAAAAGGTCATTGCCATGCCACTCTTCCGCCGTGGGCGCCGCTACCTACAACGCTGACTCAACGTTGCATGTAGGAAGATTTTAGATACATTATAGGTTCCGATTATTATTAGGCTACGAACAAATAAAACATGGAAACGGCACGCCATACTAAATTGCCTTTCAAAAACGGTCCTGAATTTTAGTTGACAAATGTCACCCCCTCTTCAATGCATCACAGCAATGAATTTCAATTTCAACCTATAAAAACTTACACCGCCATTTAAAAATAGTTGTGATTGGTGCATCAAAGTTTTGATTGGCTATATTCTATAAACATTTTGTCAAAGATGTTGCGCAGAAATAAGCTGTTAAGAAAAACGCTATGTCCTGCCCATCTTGGCACAATTGAACAATTGTTTCTGGATTTTTGAGCTGGCGTTAGACGTCTATGTTATATATGAACGCAGTTATTAGGTAGCCCTCCGAATAAGCAAGCTAAAATGACAATGGGCAGGCCACATTGCACGCGGAGCAGATGGCCGATGGGGTCGAAAAGTGCTCGAGTGGAGACCAGGGTTTGGCAAACGCAGTGTAGGACGTAGACAAGATAGACACTAGACAGACACAGACGACATTATCCCTTCGGCTGGCAGCACCGTTGCGTCAAAAAGCTGTCAGGTGGTGGCGCCATTTTGCCCGAAAATAGTCAATTTCCAGGGGTCCGACGGGTGTTCAACGAGAAATTGGCGGAAGTTACAAATTTAATTAAATACACTTAATTTTAAATATAAACAGATTTTTTATGACTTCAGTGATATAATTTTTAGAAATAACGCAACTTAAATGTGCGCACACACTTTAAATTTTCGCGCCAAATACGCAATGACGAAGCGGCTCGGCACTTGGGGATTTTTCAGATCGGCCGGGAGTCGACCGCTCGGCACTCGGGGACTTTTTAAATCGGCCGGGAGTCGATCGGTCAGCACTCCAGTGTTTATGAAGATCGCCGAGAGACGCTCGTCAGGATGCAGATTGCTTCCAAAAGTTGTTTTTCCAGAGGCAGGTCAAAAGGGGAGGCCTATGTTCAGCAGTGGACGTCTTATGGCTGAAACGATGATGACGAAGAGGTACCAATTGATATTTGTGTGAACAGAATCACGGATGGTGCCTCGTAGAGACGGCAGAGCATATTTGTCACCACCACCACTCCTGGCTGTCATAAGAGTTTATAGAGATTGAGGCGTCACTAATCATTAATTTATTGAAGATTGGTGATGGGTAGCACTATATACCTTCCTGGACTGATTTCGGCCACGGCGACCTCGTACGCGGAAGCGATCTGTTGCGCAGGATATAGTATTAGTGCAAAAGTGCACATGTGCACATACTCATCCTCATCCTTCTAGATCCATTTGGACGGAGACCGTGACGGCCGGATAAAAACTTGTATAGATAACAGTAAAAGTGTAAAGAAGTCACAAGGGTTCATGACTTTTCACAGACTCCCTTTATCCCCTTCTACGGTACCCACGGGAGGGTATGGGGTGGTACTATTCTGCTTCACCGGCACCACACGGTGGACACACTACTGCGATCGCCAGCCCGCTTGCCCAGCGTGGCGATTATAGGCATTTGCCTCCTAATACATTCATCCAGCAAAGGACTGGGATACCAGGGTGCTTAGCCAAGTTGCCAATCGCCAAAGCTTAATCGTCAATCGTAAACAAAAGTTTGTAGCACTAATATGAAAATGAAAGAGTGACAGAGAGAGAAAACTACGATACGCTACTAAGCGTTAGCGATTGGCAACTTGGCTAAGCATCCTGAGTGCTTAGACAAGTTGCAAATCGCTAACGCTTAATCGTCAATCGTAAACGAAAGGCAGCTAACTGTCTTTGTCACACTAATATGAAAGAGTGACAGAGAGGGTAAATTACGATACACTACTAAGCGTTAGCGATTGGCAACTTGGCTAAGCATCCTGATGATAATGATGAAGATTTAGGATCTAATTTTTCTTATATTTTAACTTTATGTAGCTTTTCAAACTTCGCTTGCACTTAATTCACGTTTCTAACGGTCTTGCTAATATACCAAATATTGACTATCTTCGAAAGATACCTATAATGTAAACAGCAAACGAATTAAAATACGATTAATCTTGTAACCTTACATCCACTTAACGAGAAACTAGATTTCACAACTACAGGGTGTTACAAAAATGGTGATACAAGATAATAAAACATGAATCTATTAATGATTTTCAACAAATTTTACTATGGGACCAAATATGTAAACTCAAAAAAAAAGACTCTTCCACTGTTGTTCCATAGAAATGAGCTGAGATAGGTCGAGCAAAATGTGTGGAAGTCTCGATTTTTTTCTCGAGTTTTCATATTTGGTCCCATAGTAAAAGTTGTTCATTTATAAATTCATGTTTTATTATAGTCCATTTCAAATACGAAGGCGCGATGATACTCGAAACTTTTGTCATTTAATTGGTCCACTACAAATTGGCACGTGTGGTACACCGATGTATGCATAAAATATCACGCCACAAAAGGGCCTGGCCAGGTTTCTTTTGTTATGACTGATCCTATTGCTGACGCCTAATGACTTTGTTAAGTGGAATCGGGCCTTCGTATTTGAAATGGACATATTGTGTCACCATTTTTGTAACACCCTGTATACATATGACTTTTCTATACTGTCACTGTCACCACAACGCTTTCTGCGATGAAGTTATTTTATTTTAATCACTAGTTATTATATTCGTATATAATCATCGCAACCGCAATCTTCTCGCTACATTCTGATCTTATTGTAGACCTGTCTCAGAGGAAAGTTTATAAACTAGGTTTTATTGCAACGAGGTAAAATTTTAAATGTGTTGTATAGTATTGTTGAAGATAAGAATTATTAAGATAGTTCACTTCACTCATTGAGTGTTTTGTCTGTCTTAATTACTCGATTCTCACATTATGTGGACTAATGAGTTATGTTTATTGTGTGCTTTTCAACAGGTATGGATTCCATGTATACAAACAATACTTACATTATTTGCATACCATTTTACAATTTCAAATAAAAACAATACAACATAAATATTATAAGCAGTACAGTACCTAAACGAAATTGATCCCCGTACCATTTCTAACTTTGTTACAGCGACAATCAATATCTAATACATAGCTCATATTGTCGTCACTAACACAAGGTACGAAACTGCACATAAGGTGTGAA
This sequence comes from Thaumatotibia leucotreta, assembly GCA_025490895.1. Lineage (NCBI taxonomy): Eukaryota > Metazoa > Arthropoda > Insecta > Lepidoptera > Tortricidae > Thaumatotibia > Thaumatotibia leucotreta. Next base: position 9,124 of record JALPQI010002662.1, read on the forward strand.
ATCGAATTGGAGATCAAAAATGTAAACAAATGAGATACCACCACAAAAAAATAATCACGAGATGGGGGTAATCTAAAATCATTCAAATACTTATAAAAAATGCGTATTTACCGTCACTGACGGCACATAGAATTTTTAATTATTTTACAATATTTTAATACAAAACATTAAGCGAATTATATAATTTTTTAATGATATATTTCGCTACTTTTAATAAAATGTAAGGTGTTTAATTTATACTACTGGCAATGCTAAGAAATCTTAAACATTTGGTTCGCAGTTATAACAATAACTAGTTTATTCGTAATTTAATACGGTAACTACACTAAGAACCATTTATAACTATGTACTTCAAAAATCAAAACAAGAGGGTGCACCAAATGACTGTTTTATGAATTCGTAAAAACTCCTAAAATTTAGCATTACAAAGTACATTAATACAGATTTTAGTATTTTTACCTACAAATCAATCATTTTCATATTTTAATCGAAATGGGTTCGATCGTAACTAAAATGAAGACTGGAATTCGTTCCCCGACTATCCTAAAGATTAAAGTAACACGACATTCGTTTTCAAACATTGATTATGTTGATTATTTACATCATTCTAGCAAATTTTCTAGATTTTATTTTTGTAATCAGGAACCGTGGACGGGTCCATATTGGCACTTATACAATTTTTTCTTCGAATATTTTTACTAATACCGTTTTTTACTCATAATCATCATTACTCCGAAAATTTTATCTCATACTTTTTTTCTTACTAAAAATTATACTTCTACCTACAATGTTCATAACGATTTTTATTTCGAAATTGTATCCTCCTAAAGTCGTCAAGTAGATTAATCTATACTCATAAAGTTATTTGAAATAAATTGTTTATTTATAAACATTTTCCCATTAGGTTCACTCTGTTGTGGTATAATTCTTTTATGAATAACATAAACTATGTAGTCATAATGGGCTTTGTGCAGAAACTGTTGTGGCATACTCAACTTTAGCATATTTCTTTGTGGCAGATTTCGAGTTGTTCGAATATTATTCGAGCATAATTTCGATGCTCCTATTTTTGATGAGGCATAATCTGGATGTGCATAAAAAGTATCGGCATAGTTTGTTTTAGCATAACAGAGAAGGAATAATTACAACCTCTCAATATAATCGAGGTAGTAGTAATATTCTGTACGTTACTTACTGTGTTACTGAGCACTTTCTAGGTTGCTAAAAAAAAAATAACCTCGAAGACTAAGGCGGGAGCAAAGCTCCCGCCTTAGTCTTCTAACCTAACCTATCCGAGTCGGATCTGCCCCGGAAGGTTTTGTTCGCTCGCTTCGCTCGCTCACTGCAGGAATTTTCACCCTCACAGCAAATTCTGCCTGACGAAAAAGGCAAGTTTCGAACATGTGGCTACATGCCCAAAAAAAAATGCAAATCTAATTTCTGTCTTATAACACTCGGCGTAAATAATGATATACCAAGATAGTTTCGGACAAAATAATATTCGAAATATTGTTATTTAAGCCAAGTGATGTTTCTGTCTCATTAAGTTAATGCCAAAATAGATTATACCAAGTCTGTTATGTCCTAAGCGTTTCGGACAAAAAAAGTTTAGAGGGAACTCGTTTAGTACAGTACCTACTCTGCCACAAGCTGATTTGTGCAGGTAGCTAGTTTACAGTAATAGTAAGATTTATATTTAATTAAACAAAAATAATTCATACATAAAACCAGTACAAAAAATAAATACCTATAACATTAGAATATATAGCATAAAATAAGTATAGTGAAAAATTATATAAACATAAAAGTTAGTACTAAAAATATGTATGAAAAACAATATTATGAACATAAATAATTCTATGTGATGATAATTATGAAAAAAGATTATTCTAAATACCGATCATTATGAAGTTAAATTGTATAAGAAAAATTTTCGGAGTTCCAATAATCTAAGTTGCAATTTTATAAATACTTTGGCGCACCCACCGTGGACACTCAGACGTATGTTTTTTATTGTCATATCCAACAATATGTTAACGATTGTGATACTTTGTGTATCGAACATGCTTTGACTTTCGCGTATCTACATCTACACATAAAACATTGTCTTAGGTTTAGTACCTGTAAGGGTAGTTGATAGTGTAGATATAAATAAAATAAAATAAAAAACGAATCTCAAAATGCGACGTTAATTTAGAAAGGTGTTAAAAACTACATTCGATCTAAAACGTTTAATACCCCTGGAATGTCACTTTAACATTGACTTTGTAATGTCATGTCATTGTCATAGATTATTTACATTTTTGATCTCGAATTCCATTTCAGAGCTTAGTTGTCTCTATGACAATGTATAAAAATAGGTTTTTTAAATTCAAGCTAATTGTGTCCTCGTATTCTTGAGCTCATCATCGTCATCATCATTACAAATTTAAGAGCTGCTCTTGTCGGTGGAGTTCTCACCACATTTCTTTTTAATTAATTATTATTTTCGAACAGCTCAGACTGAGGCAGCTGTGGCAGCTTTTGACAGTCATACCCACGCGGTACTCATACTAAGTACCTATAAGTTCAATTACCTAAGAATTATTATCGGATGGTTTGTATAAAATCGTCCGGAATATGTGGACTAATCTTAAATATACTTTAAATTAGCAAGATATCAGTAGAAAAGAATATTTTGTAATACTGAGTTATCTTTTAACGAAACCATAAATCATATGAAGAAAGTTGAACTGAACTCTCAGCCCGCCTGATGGAAAGCGGGAACTGAGGCCCATGGACATAGTGACCAAAAAATCGCCTATGCGCTGCCGCTGCCTACCCTGAGGACTTAGATAGATTGCCTCTCCGCTCTCCCTAGTAATTAGTATAATTACACTGGCTATCTTACCCCTATACCGGAACACAGCGCTAACTATTTAGCGGCAGGTTAACGGGTAAGACGGTGGTAGTTATCCGGGCGGTCCCTGCACGAGGTCCTACCACCATCAAAACCATCTTAAACTTGAACGTTGTTTAAGCAAAAGTGCGACATACTTACCTAAAAGTCTGCTACTATGTTGGAAAATTCAGCGTATTTTACCTCAAAGTGTGCTCTCTGTACTACAATTCTGTATACTCGACAAAGATTATGACGTATCAATAACGAGAGCATAGCGTGTCCGAGCGCCGTCGCGTGAAAATGTAATGGCCAGTGAAAGTAGCCGACTGTACGTGGCATAAATATATTTTTTAGTTTCATTCCTTATCTCTATGGCTTAAGGTTCATAAGTGTGAATATATTTCTGCCCTCGATTGTATTAGCTGTGTAGAAGAAAAAGGGAGTAAACGGCTATGGAAATTGTAGTTTGGAACGACGTTTTATTTTGTCCATTTTTGAGGTTTTCTTGGCCATTGATTTCCGTAATTTGTGGTCTTTTCCTGTGGAAGTCGTGCTGAAATGAAGCCTCAATTAATAAGCATTATTACGTAATGGATTGTTTGTTTTCTTTATAATATCTATTTATATTAGGCTCAAATATTAATAAAACTGGCACTTAAAATGGGTGTTAATTTTTTTTACAAAAACCTCATTTTTTGAAGGTTTTATTTCTCACTTTTTTACATCTATTAATGAGGTTAGTGAGACATAATGGCATCAATGCCCTTAAAAAACCTTTTGTACTGGGTGTAAATTAGAAAATATGTTTTTTTTTCAATTCGTAATAACTCTGTAACTAGGCAATATCCAGAAAAGTTTATTTGACATTATAGTTTCTACATAATATGGTCAGGAATACACTGTTAAAATTGGTCGGGTTTAAACTTTTACTTAAAAATATAGACAGCCACGATTAAGGAACAAATATTTGTGTTAAATAAATACACAAATAATGCCCTCGCCGGGATATAAATAAAATAAATAAATTACGGGACGACAATTTCATAAATACGAGCGGTTATATTATAACGCTTCTCGCAGAATTACCTTCGTCCCTAAACTAAAGGTGCATTCAGACCAAACGAGCATTCGCTATTCTATCCCCCACTACGAAATCAACGAATCACGTTTTGTTAGAATAGCGAATGCTCGTTTGGTCTATATGCACCTTTACGCGACAACACATTATAACACAGTTTAGATAATTGTTCATGTTCACACATCACAACTTCCTCAATGTATAACTAACATGCGAGATCGCAGCTCTTACTGTCATTAGGTGTCAAATGAAATCTGCTACATTCGTAACAAACTGTAAACTGGATGCTTAGCCAAGTTGCCAATCGCTAGCGCTTAGTAGCGTATCGTAGTTTTCCCTCTCTGTCACTATTTTTTTTTTATTTTTTTATTTATTTATTTGGGAAACAAACAGCACTTAATAATACAATAGGGCAAACAGAGTAATTATAACATACGCCAAAACAGTTTCCACTTAAAACTAATACAATTTTCCTTGCTTCGGAAGATGCTAGTTGAGATGTAATTAATTCATGCAAATTAAATTCAAATCAATCATTAGAAATTAATAATTAAAATATAATAAACCAAACAACAAACTAAACAACAAACAATTTAAATTTAAATCATCTACCTAACACGAACCTACACATAACATAGGAGTGTCTTTATTTTTCGCTTTTTGTTTTAAGGCGGAAATCAAACTATTGTAGCTCAGATGGAACAAATCAATATGCGAATATTTCTTATTGTATGTGTTACACACTCTGGATAAAAAATTATTATTAACATATACTTTGCGACTGAAAGGAACAGAAAGTAATGCAGTGGACCGTGTTCTAAAATTGGGACATCTAAATGATATTTTGCTCAAGAGATCTTCAGAATCAACTAAATTATTTACTAATTTGTATAAAAATACCAAATCTCTTTTTTCTCGTCTCACTTGGAGGGACTCAAAATTGTCAGACATAAATGACTTAAATTTGTACTTCATACGATTGACAAATTTTTTTTGAATACATTCTATCGAACTAATGTGCACCAAAAAGTGGGGACTCCAAACTGTAGATGAATATTCTAAATGAGATCTCACGTATGCGTTGTATAATAGGACTATCGTGGCGGGATTGTTAAAGTCCTTCGTTTGTCTGAAAATGAAACCCAGCATTTTATAAGCTTTCGATACTATTTTATCAACGTGTGATATCAATTGAACCTCATTGTCTAGATATACTCCCAAGTCTCTAATTTCTGTAACTCTAGTAAGTTCCTGGCTTCCTATTGAATAATTAAATGATATAGGATTGAGCTTTCGCGAAAATGTGATCACCGAACATTTTTCTAGATTTAAGAAAAGACTATTACGTAAACAGTAGTTATTTAATCTGTTCAGGTCATCCTGTAGTCTCATACAATCAGCCTCTGATTTTACTAAAGTGTAAATCTTGGTATCATCCGCATATAATAGCAATTTAGAATGTACGAAACAATCGATAACGTCATTAATATATATATTAAATAAGAGTGGTCCTAAATGGGAACCCTGAGGGACCCCAGATGTTATAGGGACGAAACTAGACGTATAACCCTTAATAGTAACCGCTTGCGTTCTGTCTCGCAAGTATGACTTTAGCCATCGCAACAAATCACCATGTATGCCAAAAGTATCTAGTTTTTTTATTAAGACAGAGTGTGAAATTTTATCAAACGCTTTTGAATAGTCTGTGTACACAGCATCTACTTGATAATTTTTGTCCATCGCACTTAAGACATAGTCAAGAAACTCGCACAAATTAGTCTCAGTTGATCGCTTATTAATGAAACCATGCTGTTGCGGTATCAACATCGGTCTTATTATGGGATAAAGTGTGTCATAAATTATTTTCTCTAATAATTTTGGAAGGACTGATAACTTTGATATACCACGGTAATTTCTAATATTATGTTTATCGCCACTTTTAAATATAGGCACGACAATAGATTTTTTCCAAACTTTTGGTAAGTGACCGGAAGAAAGGGACATTTTGAAAAGCAGAAAAACGGGCCAGGCTAAAGATTTCGAACAGCGTTTCAAAAATACAGGGTGAATACCGTCGGGGCCACTACCTTTTGTTTCATTTAATCTTTTTAAGTAATTTTCCACCAGAGTTACATCAATGTGAATGTTATTAATGACACACAATTGTGAACTGTGAGTGCTACATGCGGAAGAATTAACTGGTTCAAATACAGAATGAAAAAAGTCATTAAATAAATTAGCAGTACTTAATCCGTCATTTGCCGTAATATCATCCAAATAGAGCGAATCTGGAATAGCACTATTATCTTTTTTAGATTTTATAAAGGACCAAAATGACTTTGAGTTATTTTTTATATTATTTTCAGCTCTAGATATAAATAAATTGTAACACGATATTTCTTCTTTTTTAATTTTGGAGCGTAAATTAGAAAAGGCGTTGTAGTCTGCTATGCGTCCGTATATTTTCCATTTTTTATGTGTTTTATTTTTCTTTTTGATTAAAAAAATAAGGTTTCGGGAATACCATGAGGGAAAATTACTTCGATTTGTAACGGTTTTGGAGGGAACAAATTCTTGTATTATATTATTAACAGTTATGTAGAAGTCGTTAACAGCGTTATCGATATTATTGTTGTCCATTTCTGTTTCCCAATTTAGTTCTCTTAGTTTGGAGTTAATTTTAAAGTAGTCGGCAGCAAAAAATCTATGTATTACACGCGAAGCCGGTTTCAAATGATGCCCAGTCGTACCAATATCAATCGTTATACAAAGGACTGGGTGATGAGCGTCAATCGGTACTAGTGGGTCCGCACTAGCTACGTCACACCTATGGTTGGAAAGGACGAGGTCAAGTTGTCTACCATTCTTATTAGCGATGTGATTATATTGATGCCAGCTTGAAAACTGTAAAAATGCTCCTAGTTGTGTCGTAAGCTTATTGACATTAGGATTGCTTAAATTTAGGCTGCGAGAGCCCCGATAAGACTGGCTCCAAATCGCATCACCGATATTAAAATCGCCCAAAATCACATATATATCATCGGGGAAATCGGCAAGTAAATCAGACAAATACTCAAAAAATAATAATTGCGAATCAACTTGATCTCGACTTTGTGGGAAGTAACATGTGTATATCCGAAGTTTCTTTGACGTAGACCCTTGAGCGAGAGAGATAACCAGACATGTAACATCGGCGTCCGGCAGCGCCACCAGCGTGCCGCCCCCCCGCGTCACCCCCAGCCGAGCGCAGTCGCGGTCCGTCCTGTACACGTTGTATCGAGAGTCGAATAATTCGGAATCGTAAATGCCTGGAACCAACCATGTCTCAGAGATGCACACGAAGTCGTAGTTACATTTTGATGCATTTCGAAGAATTGTTGTAGTTTTAGTCCGGAGTCCCCGAGCGTTTTGGTAGTAAAAACTAAGTGAACCTATAACGAATATACGATATAATAATATAGTTCGTATGAATCGCACGTTCTTGTATTATAATTTTGTCCATTACATTAGTAGGCATTACCGAGTTACTATTGATTACAATATGATATAGTCGCAAAATAAATGTAAGTGTAAATTCTAAAAAACAGAACATAATCGCAATATAAAAACATGTAACAGTATTGTATCCGCCTCGCAAAAGCGGTTGAAGCAATATACATATAAATCCAAAAATAACACTACCTAATGAAAATAGCGTGGACTGGGTCATCCTTATGTAATTTTGTTTAACGCTTCCTCTGATGTGATGTATAGAATTGGAGAATTATCAGTCTTCCGCACCATCACAGTACAATTCCGAACCCAACAGTACTTATACTCCTTTTGAGATTTCCTAATTTGAGCCTGTTTAAGGAGAAACTTGTTGAAACTAGGGTTTGCAATATTCGTCCAATTTTACTATTCGAATAAAACGAATACTTCGATTTCCAGTATTCGAATATTCGAATTTTTCGAATAAAACGAATATTATTGAAAAAATTACTAATTCATGTTTCCATAGCGTCTAATTGCAAAATATTTGACGTAAAATCATCATCATCAGCCCGTTGCAGTCCACTGCTGGACATAGGCCTCCCCCAAGGTACGCCACAGAGCTTGGTCTGCTGCTTTATGCATCCAGTTTCTGCCAGCCCCCTTATGCAAATCATCCCGCCATCTAGCCGGAGGGCGTCCCACGCTACGTTTACCAAGACGCGGTCTCCACTCCAGAACACGCTTGTTCCAGCGGTTATCGGTTCTGCGACATATGTGGCCAGCCCATTGCCACTTCAACCTACTAACTTTCAGAGCTATGTCGGTCACCTTGGTTCTCTGGCGGATCACTTCGTTTCGAATTTTATCCTTTAGAGAGACCCCAAGCATAGCTCTTTCCACAGCATGTTGCGCGACTTTAAGCTTGTGGATTAGCCCCACAGTCAGTGTCCACGTCTCGGATCCGTACGTCATAACAGGAAGGACGCACTGGTCAAAAACTTTCGTCTTTAGGCTCTGAGGTATATCCGACGAGAATATCTGTTGCAACTTCCGAAACGCTGCCCAACCCAACTGTATCCTCCTATCAGCTTCCTTTTCAAAGTTGTATCTACCCAACTGCATTAACTGGCCAAGGTAGACATATTCTTTGACAACTTCGAGAGGCGTGCCATCGATGATTACTGGCTCCGGCCCGGCATGACGAGATCATTAAACATGACCTTCTTCTTGTCCAGGTTCATCCGGAGGCCAATTCGCTGGGAGGCTACATTTAGGCTGTGCAGCATTTCTTGGAGCTCCTGCAGCGATTCCGCCATGACCACGATATCATCGGCAAACCTTAAATGCGAAATGTATTCGCCATTTATATTTATGCCCCGTCCTTCCCAGTTTAAAGTCTTGAAGATGTCCTCCTATACATTTGTAAATAGTTTCGGGGATATAATATCCCCTTGCCTTACTCCTCGATGTAATGGAATCGATCTTGTTTGACTGTTCTGTACTTGGACGGACATAGTCGCGGCGTCATACAGGCTTTTTAGCACCTCGATGTATCTATAGTCAACTTGGCATCGCTTCAGACAGTCCAAAACAGACCAGGTCTCGACAGAGTCAAAGGCCTTCTTCTTATAGTCCACGAAAGCTAGACACAGAGGCTGATTATACTCCTGGGTCTTCTGTATAATCTGCCTCACTGTGTGGATGTGGTCTATGGTGCCAAACCTTCCACGAAACCCGGCCTGCTCCGGTGGTTGGAAGTCGTCTAACCGCCGCGTCAGCCTATTTGTGATGACCCTCGAAAACAACTTGTAAACGTGGCTCAGGAGCGTTATAGGGCGGTAGTGCCGGTAGTTATTGAGAAGGGTTTTATCCCCCTTCTTGAAAAATAAAACTACCATGCTCCTGCTCCATGCTCTTGGAGTTCTCCCTTCGTGGAGAACGGAGTTAAATATGCACTGAAATTGCAATATATTATGACGTAAAATGAAAGTGCAATATTCAAAAACAGACTTATGGTACCTACCTAAGAGCTAGGTACGGTCCACAGCATTTTAGCTGGTCTAGAACTCTAGATTCAATGTAAGGAGTTAAAAATTGTTTTTCAAATGGATTTAAATATGAGATACTTGATATCTTTAATCATATTATCCAATATCCATTTTTTGATCTGACATGTATGTGTACATTTATAAATCGAAGTAGAACTAAGGTCAAAAATTATTCGTTATTAATAAATATTCTAAAACGTTGTATGAAAAAATAACCATTAACAACCAAGCAAGAGGGTTTTCAGTCTAAAATAAAAATGAAATTAAAACTTGGGTTGAATAAGATTGGCATATTCAATAATTAATACATGTAGCGTAATAGTAAAAAATATTGGTCATAAGTAATTTAATTTATCAAACATTTTGTTAATAAAAAAAGCTGCTTAATTGACTCGAGCAGTAAGTTAAACTTTATTCAAGGGATCAGAGAACAAAAACTGTCCCGTTTTATAATGAGTCAATTTAGTTTTATTTGAGTACCTAGGTACTGATATTTTATCATAATTTCTGAATCAAGACACCAACTTATGACCGAGCTTTTAGGGTATTACAGTTCATATTAATTACGAAACAAGTGATCAGGGTCGCTATATTAATACTAATTTACAATACCTATGGTATGGATTTATTTTAGAAAATATTTACTTTGGCAAGGTACAATGTACCTTCTACAATGTACCTGTAAGGTACATACGACAAATCAAATAGTATCATAAACATAAATATAATCGTATAATTTTAGAATCGCCATTGCTCCCACTTATTACATTCGGTAGATATTGTGGCCATTATGGCATCATATTGATATTTACTACATACAGAGTTTAGGATAAGTAAAGAGCATATAATATATTATATAATATATTATATGCTCTTTACTTATCCTAAACTCTCTGTACTTGGTGTTTGTTTGTTAACTTTTTAGGAATCTGTTAGAACTTTGCTTGCAGAAAGTGCATTTGAACATTTTTGGAAAACAATTAAAGCTATCACCTTTAAGTAAATCCAATAAATAACGAATATTTCAATTGATTTCATTGAATTTAACTTTGTTTAGTCATTGAAATCAATTTTTACATCGATGTTAATGTTAATATTGGGATTTTATTGTAATTCTGCGCAAAAAAATAATTATTTTCAAACAGTTTTTCACTATTCGAAATATTCGTTTTATTCGAATAATGACTGTTGTCAAATTCGAATAGTATTTAAGGCGAATAATTCGAATATTCGAATACTCGAATATTCGAATTGCAAACCCTAGTTGAAACCCGACAGATGATCGTTCACATAAATGCGGGAGTCATTGTTGGTGAATCCCAAATCCTTAGCTTTTATATTCTTTAACTTTCGTAAGGACGAAATAAAATCGTCTTTCTTATAGCGAGCTTGTAACTTAACAATAATCGGCTTTGGTTTTTTGGTATCCGTGTCATTTTTAACAGCAACTCGGGTGACGAAGTCTATATCTGTCGCGACATTGAGAGGAAAGCCACTCAATGCTGCCAGGGAATTCAGAATCGAGAACAAATTTTCACCTCTAGCACTATTTCATATTAGTGCGACAAAGACAGGTAGCTGCCTTTCGCTTATGATTGACGAGGGATTGGCAACTTGTCTAAGCACCCTGTTACCTTATTCATAAACGCCTCCCATCTTAGCAATGGTTTGCTAAGTTTAGTATTGTTTGTCCCTTTCGCTCTTATAGACATATTGATAAGACCGAAAGGGACAAACAATACTTTAGTGTGTATTAGCCTACCATGAATTGGCAAGTAGCGTTAACGTTAGCGTTTACTTGATAGGTAAGTGAGTTCCGCTAACTGAGTTCATCCCGCTAGCTCCAATAGGTCTATTATTAGGAGCATTCCATGGGCTGTCCCGTACAAACGCGTAACGTCATCTGACGATAAAATTCCGTGTTTTTCGGATCGGGTGAAAGCTTCAGGGAAATTCCAATACAATCTGATGTTATAAACGGTTCCATTTGTATTATAAATATTTGTAATCAGCATGTTTCCAGTATTTTCTATGAAAACATCCACCTGACTCGTATTCATTGACCGCGAGTGTATTATACGCAGATGTCATAAATATATACCATAAATCTAGCAAACGCATCTACTTAGCGTGTCAAGTGAACTCAGTAAAATCTACTGAGTTCTCCGTCTTTAATCGCAGCTTGCAGCTTTCGGGCGTCAAATTTTGTAAGTTGAAGTGAACAAAAACATTAATAATGCCTCCTTAAGTAATATTAATTGCAACAACACAAAAAAATATGAATACTCAAGGGCCTGAGACATATTTAAAATCATAGGCAAGTAACAACTTCAGTACAAAATCTGACACGCTCGGCCGCCATACAAATGAATGAACTTGTTTCTTCTATCCAAACTAATTCTGTGGTATTATACATTATACTATGTAGTGATGATAAAATTGATGAACCATTCGAGATCACACTAAGAGTGGTTAGTGTAAGGTGACAGTTGCAATGTGTGCAACATAATATACTTTCCCCTATTACACAATGATGGGGTGATTAGTGGAGCTCGTTACAAAGTGATTACAAAAACCGTAATGGTAGCAAAAACGGTACTTACCAGTCTGCCGGGTGTTCTGTTACTTAGATTTTCAGAACGTTGGTAATTTAGTAGTATAGTAAGTGACTTTCGATCTGGATGTCGCGGGTCAAACTTTAGTACAATCTAAAATTAAAAGTTACAGCTTGTGATGTGAACGCAACAACAAAACAAACTAATCTAACTATTAAATAAATTTTGTAGATCGTAATTAGGTATATTAATGTTGTATATATTTTTTGACATGTGTTTCATAACATTAAAGTAATTGAATTTGAATCCCATAATACACTAGTCCCAAATTAACAATATTCTCTAAATTCGCAAAACACGTTAAGGTGCATTCAGACCTAACGAGCATTCGCTATTCTAACCCTCTACTCTACGAAATTCGATCGTTACACAAAACGTGATTCGTTGATTTCGTAGAGTGGGGGATAGAACAGCAAATGCTCGTTTGGTCTGAATGCACCTTTAGTCTCAAAACACTCTATTTTCTTTCGTCGCACCAACTTGGAAAGTGTTGGTTTTAGTGTTTTTCGAGGCTATTGTATTTAAAGAATGGTGTACTCCAAGACTAATATGATACGGGAACAGGGTGCTTAGCCAAGTTGCCAATCGCTAACCCTCAGTAGCGTATCGTAGTTTTCCCTCTCTGTCACTCTTTCATATTAGTGCGACAAAGACAGTTAGCTGCCTTTCGTTTACGATTGACGATTAAGCGTAAGCGATTGGCAACTTGGCTAAGCAGACAGCTCGTTTTGATCGTCAGCTTTTATGACAGTAGGTGGTTTTGGCAGCAGCATGAATCGACACAAGTTTGTGTTGGTTTTAGGTGTCAGCCTCCGTAGCCTAGTTGGTAGGGACCCTGCCTACGAAGCTGGAGGTTCCAGGTTCGATTCCCGGCGAGGGCATTACTTGTGTATTTATTTATCACAAATATTTGTTCCTTGGTCATGGCTGTCTATGTATTTAAGTATCTATATGTATCTATCTATTATAAATATGGTCGCTTGGTACCCACATCACAAGCCTTAATTGAACTTACCGTGGGACTAGGTTGATTTGTGTCAGATGTCCCAAGATATTTATTTATTATTACTTATAGTGTTTTTGGGATTTTGGTATTTAGTCGTAAGGTTGTTTTGAATTTATATCTTTATGAAAATATGTGTTTTAGACATCGAGTTGATGAACCGGAAACGTGAAGTACACTGCAATCTGAGTTAAATTTGACCCCCTTATTTTTTTTGTCAATAACTTGTTATTTAGATATCTTAGTATCAAACCCAATGTCCTACTTTTGACTCATAAGTATCTTTTTATAACAGTAAGGACACATTGGCTCCACATAAGGTACTGTTCCGTTACTTTAACGATCTACTACTTCCTCCGCTTTTGCTAGACCAATTTAAACTCTACTGCATTGACGTAAAGGTGGACTATATCGGTTGAAACAGGTTCTAGCGAAGAATGTAGTTTGACACACAAACGGGCTTAGAAGTAAAAGGGCTTTTCGGTTAAGTATTAAGTAATTTAGTGTTATAATTGTGTTAATGTTATTCGTGTGTGTGTACCATAGGTACAAATAAAACATGGAAGCCGCACACCACACTAAATTGCATATCAAAATCGGTCCTGGATATTAGTTGACAAGTGTAGCCCCCTCTTCAATGCATCACGGCAATGAATTTCAATATCAAATCAACCTATAAAAACTTAAAACGCTACACAAAGTACAACAGAAAGTATTTTGCTACGAATCTATAAGTATTCTTGTACCTACACATTTGGCCAATGATCCGTACTATACAATTAATACTAGCTCATCGTCCAATTAGGCCACCCGTACATCCATTACCGATGTAAGCATCCAATTTGTACGCTATCACATTACCTAATTACGAGTAATTAGGCAGAAAGCGTGGATATAATGAGCTCTTGAAAGCAGTAGGCGTACAGCGAACTTCGAAATTTCAATTTAGAGCATTCATCTCTGTCACACTAATGACACATTCGTTAGAGTGACAGAGACAAAAACTCGAAATGTACGAAATTCGATGTTTGCGTTAGGCAACTCCAACGAATGAGGTATGGTAGTGGAAGCGACTGAAACAGGGATGAAATTAACAACATTGCTTAGGAAGTAGGAAGTAACCCTGCCTATGAGGCTGGAGGTCTTCGGTTCGAATCCCGGTAAGGGAATCTCTGCAATTTGCTTGTTTTTTATCTTTCACTTTATATTTACTTATAATTCTAAAATAAGTAAAATATATATAAGTTTTCTACTTCATTAGGATCAAGAAGGTAGTTAAGAGTCCGGTATACTATATTTTCGATTTCGCTCCACTTTGCAACGTGATATTACAGTAACTAACACTTATGATACAAGTTTTGATAAATAAATTGAATGATTGTTTCAATAACAAGTGAATAAGTGTAAAAAATATTTCAATTTGTTGATACATTTTGAATAATCCAGCTTTTTCCAACAGCTGTTTACCCATTTTCTGCTCGAAGAGGTTGAAACGGCTCTCTTTTTCACGATGGACTCGACATTAGACCCATAAATACAAAAATAACATAGTATTCGTATGATAGTCTTCTACGGAATAAGTGTAAAAAAAAACAATTTTATATGAATTTAAGTAGTAAAAAAATATTTACATTCGGTGAGATTCGCAAGAAATACACGAAGAACAGCAGAGTATACTGCCTATACAAGAGCATTAAATTCATTTAAAAATATACTAAAATAAACTTCAGTTCATGCACTATAATTAAAATAAAAAATATGCATACATATTCATAGATTTTATTTGCAAAAACTGTTCATAAAGTTTACCCGAAATTCGTAATAAAATAACTGACGCGAGCGCAGTGCCGTCAGACCGCTCCGAGAGCTCACGACGGGAGGACGTATCGCTCTGCGCTGTAGCGGTCGTTCACCCCTAGTCGCGTGCGCTACCCAGAAGTAGTCAGTGAACATAAAGTGATTTGCGGTTCTTGATCCTTCGGTAAGTAAATTATTATTAAGGTATTTTTTTATAGATATTGAATTTTTAGTACTAGTATTCAATAATATTTTAGTATATCCTTATTTGATATAGTTTTTTAATTCTAATTTATTGAAGATATGTTCTTATTAAAACTGTTAACATGTAATTTTTTTTTTCAATACGACATTCAATATTTTTAATATAACCTGATATAAGGCTTCCATCGGTAGAAAAGAGACAAATAAAAAAAAGAGGCGATGTCATGGGTATGATTACGCCCATAGCAATATTAGTAACTCACAGTTTTTAAAAGAAATAAAATTTGGTTTACCAGACTATAAAAAAGATGGCTGAGCCTAATTTCCTTATAGAGCATACTGCTTAGGTTGCTGCTTATAGAAAGGTAATTGAAACTTTTGGACATGGATCGTATACCGCTATTATTTCATTGTGTATTTTTAATCTGATTTTAATTTTTGATCGTTCTTTCCTAAATACAAAATAATAATAAAAACAATGAAAATTTGTAAACACTGGTCAATCAATATGTGAAGTAGGTATGTATATTGTTAGATATATCGGTGAGATATTGTAACAAAGTGTTTTAAATAAATGATGTATGTCATGATAACAAACTCTAGGCAAGTCAGTATAAGGATTAAGGATATAAATATGTATGTAACCATAAAAACTGTAAAGCATATTATTTTGTCACAGATGGTTTTTGCTGAAACTCATTGGAATACAACAATTGTCGGAGTCCTTGCGTGAAATGCAACTTTAAAATAATCCAACCACAACGTACAAGACTTACTCAAAATGTGGTTAATGTATTCTACAACCATGGAACTGAACTACTCAGCCATTTTATGTGTGTTTATACAAAATGCTTTTAGCATGAAAATACAGATAATCTTTGGAGTATTTTACCAATTAACGTATGGGCAGAGTGTGAAGCTTAATTCGTTTCAAAATTAGCTTATTTAACATTTCTTTTTTACAATTTTTTAACGTTTGAGCTTGAAACATATCTTGATTTTAGCTGTCATCATTGGGATTTGGATTGGAGTTAACATACCACTAGCTTTTCGTTTTTCACGAAATAATCATGTGTTCATTACTTTTTTTTTCGTTTTAACCCTTTTCCTATTTTATTCGTCTACAATCCATGATCACATGTTACTATCCTCGCACGTTCGTTTCAATCATGTCTTGGTGCTAAAATATTTTGAGGGCATAAACAAATCTTGCTTTTGTATTTTATCAGTCGTATTTGGGTGTCGAATGTATAATTTATTTTTATTATATTAACAGATCCTTTAATTATAAATGTAATTATGGTCCGTCATATCAAAAACCGTAACCGTAAATATGGCGTAGTAAAAAGAAGAAAAAAAATCTGTGGGTCTAAAAATCCTAATAAAGGCCGCTACAATGCCAGCGTGTCTTCATTAACAGAGAAGGTTTATAAACTCATAATAATCGTTGTATTTTGATACGTATAAATTAAGAAAATAACTGTTTGGATTTATTTTAGGAAATGCAATGTGATGAGTCGTTCGAATCAGAGAAACATAAGGCCGATCACATAAACGAAGATGTACCCACATTGACAAGCTGTTCTACGTTAGTGAATATCGTTTTTCGCAGCGCTGCGCTCGACGTCGAAGTGAAGGCTGTCTCGTCGTCAAGCTCGTTGATGAACGGAGCGTCGAATGTGTGAAGTGAATAAGAGAATAGCATAGCTGAACTTTTTTACGTGGCATTTTTTTCATATGGCACTAGGGTAGGGTAGGGCTAGGTTATAATGGGTTATGTAGTAAGGTGGAGCGAAAAAACTCTTTTCTGGAATTAGCAAATCTAATAGTTATCAATCTGACCCTATTCTATGAAACCTTCGTGCAAATTTTCAGCTTTTTAAATCAACATCTTCAGCCCCCGCATTAGGTTTGAAATTTTGAAAATTTCATACAAACCTGAAAATTCAACTTTTAGATAAAAACATTTTTTCGGCAGTATTATATTTAGTATAATATGTTATTGATACATATCGTTATAAGAAACTACTAAAAGTAGAGAAAATAGCGTCAAAAATCGCCAAAGTTCTCCTAGTTCTGGAACTACATTGGGGAAAATAGCAGCTAAAATACTGAAAATTTGCGATTTGTAACGATATTTTCGCAACTTATGGTATAGTTTCTTGTAATAGCATATATCAATAATGTATACTGGACATAATACTGCCAAAAAAATTTTTTATCAGAAAGTTGAATTTTCAGGTTTGTATGAGATATAAAAATTTTTAAACCTAATGCGGGGGCAGAAGATGTTGATTTAAAAAGCTGAAAATTTGCACAAAGGTTTCATAGACTAAGGGTCATTGATTGACAACTATTAGATTTGCCATTTCCAGAAAAGAGTTTTTTCGCTCCACCTTATTATGTAGGTAGACCACAACTAAAACTCGCAGTATGTCAATGCCGAAATATCGGGTGCTCAATAATTGCAATTTACATGGTAAATATCCAGTTTTAATTCATATTAATTAATAATGTAAATGACTATGTTAACTTACACATTTATAGAGTTTATTGGTATGCAATGGTAATCTACATACCATCTCGTACATTACATGGCATAGTATCTCATACATTACATGGCATACTCAGTCATGGTGGCAATCTTTAGATGAGGCCTATGTTCAGCAGTGGACGTCTTTCGGCTGATATGATGATGATGATGATACATCACATTTCAAAACAATTAATCTGTCAATTAAGAAGTTCTGGTGTTTATTTCAAGTGCCTAGCCACAGTTGATTCGGTTGTGCGCTAATGGTTTGTATAATAGAAGATGTATGTACTCATAATAAGTGTCAAAGTATAAATAATTTATAAAAAGACATATATAATATACAATAAATGTTTAATACAAAATTATCTTGAACTTTCATTTAAATTGAAATCGACCAAAAATTTCAAATTTATATCAAAAGTATTCAAGTATCAATACTTTTTATAGCGTGCCTAAACAGCGTTCGAACATTTCTAGGTATCGTCGCGCACCTGCAGTGTTGTTAAAATTGTATTCAACTCTTCAAACAAAATTGTACCTAGTATTATTAAAATAGGGTTGATAATTCGGTGGCATTCTTGCAGATACATGCGAACGCCGACCTTGGGTGTTCAGTTACTGTGTAAAAGTCGTATCATCGCCCATATTGTGATATTTTTACATCATCACCGGATTCTTAAAGGGTCTAATAACATGCTCTTATTCATAAATGACTCCTTCCTTAGCAAGACTATAAGTATCGTTTGTCCATTTCCGTCTTTTAGAAATATTAATAAGACGGAAAGAGACAAACAATACTACCTAATGATTAGGTCCTAATCGGTTTACTGATTTAAAAGATGTTTATAAGTAAGGGGGGTAGTTTGTAAATCTTGTACTATCATTGATTCTCAAATAGTCTGAAAATAAAGTAAATAAACCAATTTTATTTTGTTTAGTATACATACGTATTAGTGTGCAAGTTTCGCATTAAATAGTGACATTTTGAGTTATTTATAGTAATATAATCGCCTCTGTAGCCTATATGGAGTCGGTGGTGACCCTGCCTACGAAGATGGAGGTTCCGGGTTCAAATCCCGACGAGGACATTGTTAATGAGAGACCTACGTCCAGCAGTGGACTGAGATAGGGTGATGATGTGAGATATTTGAAGGGTCCACGGAAAGAACATGTCTAGTCAATTCAAATTATAGAAGGAAAAACCACCTTACTTTTAACAGAATAAGGTGTGAATTTGCTCTGATTTTTTAAGCACTGTACATTAGTTTTTTCCGTGGACCCTTCATTTATTGAGTTATGCATAAGCCCTGTTATCATTTTAAGATTATCATTTATGAAATCATTATCATTTCATGCATACCTTAAGGAATATCATGACTATACTCAACAATACATTGTAACAAGCGGATATGTAAAACCTTTATTTCTTTATCCACAGACTCGGCCGCCATCTTCGATGTCCGTGACATTTTCGAAATCACATCTGTATTTGGACAGCCGCTCCTAAAGACATAAAATTGCAATGTCCATAATGTATTTATTTAACGCTGCCGTGTCGGGCTTATGACCGCATCAAAAAAGGAGCACCTTTTTCTTAACCGATCAAGTCTGTTTTAAATGGAAATTTGGTAAATATCAATTTAGATTAATATTGCCCAAATATTAACCGGTCAAGCGCCATCCGCATCCATCGGACTCC
Source organism: Thaumatotibia leucotreta (assembly GCA_025490895.1). Lineage (NCBI taxonomy): Eukaryota > Metazoa > Arthropoda > Insecta > Lepidoptera > Tortricidae > Thaumatotibia > Thaumatotibia leucotreta. The sequence goes on from JALPQI010002662.1 coordinate 28,459, forward strand.
TAAGACCTTCACCAGGTCATCAGTCCACCTACAGTCCACAGGCTGCGCCTTCTGGTACGTGGCCGCCACTCGAGAACCTTTCCGCCCCAACTCGCACCGGTTTTGCATGCAATGTGCCGCGCCCACTGCCCATTCAATTTAGCAATTCGAAGAGCTACATCGATTACTTTGGTTCTGCTGTGGATGGCCGATTTCGCAGTACTAAAAACTTCAGTGTACCAGTCAACAAAAATACCTAGCTATTCTAGAAAACTGAATAGTATTCTGATAGGAGGCGCATGCGTATGGTCAAAGGCGCCTAGCTAAGCTTTTAAGGGATTGCATATACCCGAGAAAATTGATTGGTGGTTGCTAAGACCGAAAAGCTGAGCACGTGAGCTCGATTCCCACCTCGGACGTTGGTGATCTTGGTAGTTTTTCTTTGGTACCTATATGACACCCAATATTTATAAAATATAGCTACCTAGTGTTTTTTGGCAGGTTGCATCTTCATAAATTTTATAAAAATAAACTATTCTTGTATGTTTACTGTTTCTTTTGAATACACGTTTTGAATGATACGAACATGATAAGATTGCCTACTTTTCAACTCACTTCAAAAAGGAAGAAGTTTTCAATTCGACTGAATGTTTTATTATTTTTTTAATTAAAATGGACCGTATGGTCTTGATATAAGACTGCATTTATCATCTAAAATGCAAATGAAGATTCATCTGATTTTGGGAGCGTGTGTGTGGGTGTTTGACCAAGTTTGTCAAGGCTGGATTAATGCATTGTGTCTTAGCTTTTATCTATTCTAACCTGTTAAAGTACATGCACACAATCGATATAACAGTCAAGGACGTGACACAGATAATGATATGGGATGTAGAGATTAATTTCCGTTATTTGTGAAGATAATACACATCTGTGCTCAGACTTGGTCAAATTTGGACAAGAAAACACTTCAAATATCATTGCTAGGATACATAATTACCAAATAAATAAATTTCAAAACCACCAACTTCAACTGATTTGTCCAAGATACTATGATATGTGGTTTCCATCATTGGTTTCCTATCATCAAATCCTATTTTCTGAATGCAAACTCTTGTAAATGAATGAATATTACCAAAAGCGCCATACAATACATTACGTACCTATGACATTTGAGGAGATCCCTCGATTTCTCCAAGATCCCATCATCGCACCCCAACTTGGTGCCAACGAGACCATCTCGAGGTTGTACACGTTCGATCACAAAATATTTTTTTTAAATCGGTTCACGATTCTCGGAGATATCGGGTAACATAACAACAACAAAAATCAGTCGAATTAGGAACCTCCTCCTTTTTTTGAAGTCGGTTTAAAACAAGTTCTCTTGCAAAATTGCATACTCTATTTAGGTAATCAAGTAATTTATAAAGCTAGTACCCGTTGATTTAACCACCTTACATGGACCGTATTACAATGCAGTAAGATGAAAAGTATATCTTTGTAGATGAGCAGCGAAATGGAAAGTGCTAAGAACATATTATTAACTATCTATGAATTCCGTAACGGTTTGATTGATCCCGTTGCTAATGCGAATATGAAAGTATCTTAATTGTTTCAACATTTCTGAGGTTACGTCTTTGTGTTACTTTCTTTACGGATTGTGCGATTTTCAAAATATGTTACCGTAAAACCATCCAAATGTAGTGAGTTATTGTGAAAAATCAAATCAAATTATGTAAGTATTAACTCAATAATATTTTCTTCGGTTACCGCGAGGATTACTCATGAAATAAAACTATGAAAACGGATAAACTCGCGTATATTAACTAATTTTAACTTCATTCCGACGTTTCGAACACTTTACAGGGTTCGTGGTCTGCGGATGACACAGACATCCATCCGCAGACCATGAACTCAATATTTTGATTTTCGATATAGAATGTTCTTGGCAATTTAAATTTTACAAGCAATCTAATAATGGCAAGACTATTTATTGTATTGTATATAGGTACGTGTTTACTTAATTGTAAAATACCTACAATTTTATTCATAACACTTTTTTAAGTTCTCATGGTAACGTTCTCAATGAGAACTTACTTTTAAATTCTTATGAGAATTCTCGGAAATGTCCGAGTATATTCCCGCAATTTTGATAATGTTCTTCAACTTGTACATCGCTAGCGCAGTTATCCCTTTATGAAAAAACTACGTTTAATTAAAAGATAATAACGTTTTTTGAACGTTTTTAACGAACCAAATTTGTCTTAGATTAGACAAACAAATCTATAAAATAGAAGACAGTTACATACGCCCTTTATGGAAAACCAAGTTTATTGAACCCAAAAATCTAATTAAAAACACATTTTTAAGGAAACAAGCCCACCACCATATCCACTAAGCGCAGGTGCGCAAAACCCATGCGCACGCGTCGCCCGCCACACGCGTTCGTCGCTTGCGCATCTTCCGTGACGCGACGCGGGATTATAACCTTACAGTGTTGGGAATAAAGGCGCGAATCGGGTGTTGGTCTGATATTGATATTTGGTGAATTTTAAAGTGGTTTTTGTGAAGTGTTGTGATAAGGGATTGATTTTTTTCATTGGTGAGTTAAAGCGATTTGGCATTTCTTACTTTTAAACACTATGTTACAATATAAGGATATAAACAAGGAAACGGTTTAAGTTTTATTTTGTGAATTATTCAATGGAATTTTCACTCCTTAGATGTTCAATAGAATGTTTATTTGAATTGGAGTATCGGTAATGGCTGGTGTATTTTTATTTTGGAAAAGTAATACCTAAGATTTAGGCAGTTTACTAAAGGGTTGATTGTTTTCAAAATATCTATAATTTTCAATTAATGATAGTTTCACGTCGAGAGAACTATTTCAGTAATTTTTTCGATTTTTATTTTAAACATGAAGTCGAATAAGCATATAACTCATAAATATCAGAATGGCGTATACATATAAAAAAAAAATACCGAGTTTACCAACGACGAAGGTGGGATTTGAAGTTTTTGAAGTAGGTATAAGATCGTCCTCATTTTCGCGGCGGATGCCTAATCTATATACTAATTATAATACATGTATATTACTTAAATTACATAGGTATACATATTAGTATTACTAGTTAAAAATACAAATCAAACTATTTCACAATTATATGATTAGTTCCACAAAAAATGTGTCGAATAAGTGCAGGAGTCAACTAAAAATATGGTTTATTACATTTCGACTCTACAGGCTATACTCGTATAATAGCAATCATCTAAGTACCTATGTATTTAGTATTGTATTCTAGGTAATTTGGAAAACGTAGAAATTAAATTAAGTCATAAAAATTCTTCCCTAAACTAAAAAATATATTAAAAACAAGTTTCACACTGCAAACTGCAATCAATCTACTATAATAATATAAGTACCTACATATACAGGATTTTTTACTAAGGGACCAAATTGAAAACTCAAGAAAAAAAATCGACGCTTCCATCCATTTTGGTCAACCTATAGTATGTTAGCCCATTTCTGTAGAATAACAATATTAAGTGTCGTTTATTTCTCGAGTTTTCATATTTTATCCCATAGTAAAAGTTGTCAAAATCATTATATATCCATGTTTTTTCATCTCACTTGCTGTCTAAGCGCGCCATTGCTTGCGCGCGTAGCGGGAGTAATAGAAAAGTGAAATTCCCTAGGGAGTAATAGAAATGTCAGTACGTCATTTAATAATATTATGTCTTAAAACTTATTTTTTGGTTGGCAAGTGTGATGAAAAACATTGTATGCATCACGGTCGGTAAGCGGAATACATATAATAATTCCGTACTTACCTCCCTTGATGCACAATGTACTATTATCACCATGTATTTATTAACTATAAGTCATAAGAAATTGAAAGTGCCTTTTAGCGAATTATCTTCATTTTTGTTCCAATCTGTATTAAAGTTGGTAGGTTAGCCATTACTCATAAAATCTAGGTGCCATTGAAACCTAATATCCGAAACCCACAAAAATGTTAAATATTTATTTTATTAGTATAACCTTGTTGGGTAAATCCGGCTCGGAATGGGTAATATATTGATTATGCAAAATTTACGCAAACCAGACGAAGAAGGGTCATTTGCATAACTCTTGAGGTATTAGTCATACGGTTTTTTTCTATTTTTAATATATTTAGGTACTTACTAAAGACAATGCGCTTTCAAGTTTCACAGATTTGTCAAAAGTCTACAATTTCTTATTATTTATATTTAGCCATTTCCCAATTGCTTTTCTTACTTTTTCAGTCATAAAAGCTGACATACGTGGTTTCGAACCCCATCTAGAGGTTTTTTCTTTAGTAATATGACAGCTACTATTCATAAAAATAACACATTAAAGCACAAAATTGTTTAAAGTACATTAAAGTTGAACGTATTGTGAAAATACAAATCAAATTATTTATTAACTAAATATTTGATATGTGCTTTTTTCCCAGTAGTCACACTATTTAATACTATATAAATCCCACCTCGGACATTGGTGATCTTGGTCGTTTTTTCTTTGGTATGTGAAATCCAATATTTATAATTTACATTAAAGTTGTAAAGTAAATTGTAAATAGTAAGTATGGTCTCAAAGAAACGTCCAGTTTTAGACTGTTGTACTATGGTATCAAAAACATTAAATTATTCTGTTATAATATGTTATTTATTTTACAATTAATTATTACCATTCACTACATGTGGTGGTATAGTTCGTGAAATATAAATTGGTAACTTTCTACCTACATTATAGTAAAAATAAACATTCAATTTATATTTCCCGAACTATATATTACGACTATGGAAATTATTTAGCACTTTCACATGGAAAACGCATACAAACGTGTGTTTGATTTGACGTAGAAGTTTTTCTTTACCTCGTTTAGAGTTTGTTGTCATGCTTTATCATTAATATCATTATGTAGAGTACCTATTGGCATCTTTATTTACATATGTTGAATTTGTTGAGTTTGTTTACAAAAATCACCTTTTTCACGTTACTGTAAATATTATAATCAATAAATACTTGCCTCATTTTATTATATAACATATGTCTAAACTACCTCGGTTTAAATCGGCATGATTAGTCATTATTGCTTCATTAACAGTTAATTAATAATGAAGTGATTAGTTAATGGCCTTGTTAGAACTGGTTGTCGTAGAAAGTGTCATTACGGTTGGGTTAGACATATGAGAACATGTTGACATACTGTTGTGTGAAAATCTCGTTAGTATTAACGGGCACAATTCTATTTGGCATAGCAAGTTGGTTGAAAAAATAATATAAAAAAAAACAATTAACTTAAAACCAGTATTAACTTTACCAATCGTTAGTAGAATCAAAAAAATTAATAATCTAATCTAAAAACGTGCAATCAATTATCACGCTTTTTTACAACTCAATCTTGGTTTTATTACAAACTTTAATTCTTAAACCTTGAGTTCACATACTTTTTAGTTAAAACACAATATGTGTCAACGACGTCAAATGCTAAGGAAAGTACTTCTACCTTATTTGTTTAGATTTTTTTAGGTTCTACTGACGATTGCAATATCCTATTAATACGTCAGGTTTTACTCGATACGTAATGCACTCGTACTGATATATTGGAGCGAGCGCGATGACCTGCTTTACGTATCGAGCAAAACTTTAGGGTTACATTTGATTGACCGCGTATTAGCCCACCTAACGAAGACCAAAAGCTGCCTATCGGGGGAAATAACTCGTGTATAAGCGAATTTTGGCATAGTTGTAGGGAATGGTGTTTAAATCACATACTAAAAGTACTGGTGATTAGGGGTGGAGCTAACGGAGGAGAGGGGTGTAAAGGTCCTTATTTTTAATTTTTCGTAAATAACTCGTAAACCGTGGCTTATAGCAAAAAACGTTCTAACATAAGTAATCTACATAAAATTCTCTACAAAAAAAAATATGCATGCTTCCTCTGGGATCACTGTGTCATGAGATAAGAAAGCAAAAAGATGGACAATAAAGAAATAAACACATTTGTTTAAGTAGGTATGGCGCATACAGGATGCTCGCCAGCATTCCAAAAGATTTTAATGTTCAATTCCTGACCATATTTAGAGTCTTTAATGTTATATAAAATTTCCTGGATTCGGCTTGGTTTCAGAGATAATCAACCTTTTTTTCGAAATAAGTTTTTCGACGTAACTCGTCATAAATCTTCTTTTTATATATAATTAATATAAGTATGCAGACAGCCTTCGCGTAATAAGCAAATAAATCCTAGCAATACATTAATATGTAGACGGCGGTACGTCCCGGAGGCCGCTTTCCTCTTCGTTGCGCAAGCGCCGATTCCCTTCCCTTTGATTTATCGAATCATCATCAGCATTCACTTAGGCTGAAAAGGATAAAGCCAGTAAATACCTAGAATTGGCTCACGAGTTAACCGACATGTGGAAGGTTGATTCATAGAAAACCGTTATTAAGGTATCGCAAAAATAAACTATTGTATCCTTAAATTTATATTTACTAATACTATACTGTACTACTATACAAGTGACAATGAAACAGTCAAGTAAATCTATTTCCCAGCAAGCTGATAATACTTCAAAAACTGATGGTGATGATCTGATGATCAACCATGACGTGACATTATGCAAGAGTATTTCGTTAGTACCTATGTATGTACTCGTAATAACACATTAGGCGATCATTGTACCGATAGTTGTTTCTGCGAACGGTCTCATAGCGAAGTCTCGATCAACACCTCAAGAGGCTCTCGCTAGGTGGTTGGATCAAGGGTCAGATGCAGAAGGCGGTAATCCTGGACACGGCGCGCATAGTCCGGCGGTTCCTCTCCCTGCCTTAACCACGGGCAGCTTGGGTGTCATCATTATGATTAGGTTATATTAATCTACTGCTGGACAGGTCTCTTCCAAACATGCGTACGGACGCAGTAGGAGACAAATGCACATAATCGCCACGTTGACAAGCGAGTTAGCGATCGCAGTAGTGTAGACTCGAATTCCCGCTAGAATTGCACTAAAGCTAATACATGGAGCTCAATTCGGCTATTACCGAGAAAATACGAAGGAAATAGTACATTTCACGTGCAAGGGACGATTTTTTTCAAAACAAGTCCGTCAAAAAGAGAAATTACAGCGCGCGAAGCGTGCGCAAAGTTCGTTTTCGCGCACTAGTTGGGAAAAAGATTTTGCACTGCATCTGTACCACATTTTTGAAATGTCACTAAGATCTGAAATCGAATTGGAGATCAAAAATGTAAACAAATGGGATACCACCACAAAAAAATAATCGCGAAAGGTGGGTAATCTAAAATCATTGAAATACTTGAAAAAAAAAACGCATTTACAGTCACTGACGGTACGTATAGTTTTTAAATATTTTACTAATATTTAATACCATACATAATTTTTTTAATGATATATTTCTCTAGTTTTAATAAAATGTAGGGTGTTTAATGTATACTACTGGCAATGATAAGAAGTTTAAAACATTTGGTTCGCAGTTATTACAATGTACCTACTGAAAAATATCAAAACAAATGGTGCTCCAAATGACTTTTTTTATGAATTCATAAAAACTCCTAAAGCATTACAAAGTACATGGATACAGATTTTAGTATTTTTACCTACAAATCAATCATTTAAATTTTTTAATAGAAATGGATTCAATTGTAACTAGAGATGAAGACTGGAATTCGTTCCCCGACTATTCTAAAGATTAAAGTAACACGACATTGGTTTTCAAACATTGATTATGTTGATTATTTACATCATTCTAGTAAATTTTGTATGTGTGCAAATAAATAAAATAAATAACCCATCTCAAAATGCGACGTTAATTTATAAAGGTGTTAAAAAATAAAAAGTTTTATACCCCTGGAATGTCACTCTAACATTGACTTTATAATGTCATACCCAACTAGCAAAATATAGTCATATAGAAGTTGAGACAACGTTTTGCATATAACTTGTAGTCCTATTTGGTTGGTCATATAAACGTAAGGTAAACGGTTATAAAAGGCGAAAGTGGCGCATTTTATACAACTTATTGGTGAGATAAAGGTTAAATAAAGGTTTGCATGGCGACTTAAATCGTTTATTAAAGGTACTGTAAGGATTAAGCAATGACCAAAACGTTGTATAAAGAGTACAACGAAAACCTTTACGCGACCTAAATATCAAATAAATGTTTTATAACTGACCATTTTGTTTTATAGGAGGTTTAGTGTAAACTTTACTCATTGCTTATTGGACTTTTAAGTTAACTAAATATTTTTAAGTTCTGTTTATAAAACTACTCTTGACATTTTTTTCGATTCGCGCAAAACTTGGTGTGTGTGACAAAAAAGTGTACGGAAAAATAATACAAGATAAGTTTATAAGTTTTGTAATAGAAATAATTCTTCTATTTATTGAGCTTTTGCACATTTGGCGTGATCTGAATTCATATGGGAAGGTCACTTTACCGTTAAAGTTTATGATGATACACAGTTTGTTGCCGTCGCGCTCTTAATATATTCCAAATATTTATAATTTATAACAACATTTTTTAATATTTTATTACGGTTAAGGTTAGCCATTTTGGAACAAGTCATGGATTTATACTTATACGACTGCAATATAACTTTATCTTAAGTAAAGGTTTTTATAAGGACTACAATTGTCCGCCATTACTAAGCCGTCAATTACTAGTCCGCCACTTCGTTTGTACCGTTTCCACGATGTAACGCCCATGGTTTTTTTCTTTTAAATAGTATGTGATGCTCACGAAATGGCGACTTATGTTTTATAATATTAACTTAAAATCTACTTAAAATCGCATGATGTTTTATAACCGTAACTTAAAATCAATTTAAAAACATATTGTCCAATAAAAGGAATATAACGAGTTCGGCAACAACTAAAGGTTTTTCAAAGTTTTTGTTTGACGTTAATATAACCAACTGTTGAATAAAAGGTAGATAACAGTCCCGCTGATATCTTTTTGTCATATTGAAGTTACCCTCAATACCGCTATATAACTGTCGAGATAAGGTTTTATGATATCATTTATACAACAATAAAATTATATAGACGTTGTCAAAATGACCTTATTACGACGGTTCGGTTTTTTCAAAACCCCTTATAAGACAAAAACGTTTACACAACTTTGAATCTCATTAAGTAAACGTTTTTATTAAAACCATTACAAGATTGTTGTATAATTAAGTCGCAAAAACGTTTATTTACCATTGTAATTAGACTATTTGGTAGGATGACTAAACATTCAGATTTATAACGTTTATTTGACTAACAGATTAACTAAAAACTACTATAAAACTCTTACATGGCTAAAGGTCGTATAACTCTTGATTTATATGACTTCTTTGCTAGTTGGGATGTCATTGTCATAGATTGTTTACATTTTTGGTCTCGAATTCCATTTCAGAGCTTAGTTTGTTTTGCCGCATTAACGTTTTCCCGATAGTCATTAGCTAGAAGAAATTTTATAATTGACAACCGATTTGCTTACCACCTGAAAGAATTTGAAATATCATTTCCTCCCAAATTAGTCATATTACCTACTTCTAAATGAGCCAATCGTCTGATACGAAATGAAATATTTTTCAGATTGAGTTAAGTTGACGGTAATTACATTTCGATGACAATAAATGTGTGAAACTATAATAATAATCGTGTAAGAAATTGTGTCATAATTTACGACCTATTCTTCTATAAATTAATTTATTGCTACCGCGTTCATCGTTTGCTTTTACCATAAGAAAGCACTTTACTATCTAAGTCATAATATTTAGTGACGATTATCACTATTATCAGTTTGTTTTATATTTTTGCTTTTTAAATAAACACCTTGGGACATCTCATATAAATCGACAAAGTCGCACGGTAAGCTCAATTAAGGCTTGTGTTGTTGGTACCAAGCGACGATATATACAGAGTGGAACGAAACGACGATCCTTTCCGCTACCGGCCGAGTCTACCAACCATTACGATGAACTTTCACGATGGGACCAACATCGAAAACGAACATGGAAAATTGACTTTTCCGGGTTCCCTCTATCTGGCATAATTTTTTTGTCCGAAACGCTTAGGACATACATAACAGACTTGGCATAATCTTAATGAGGCAGAAACATCAATTGGCATAAATAACAATATTTCAAACGTTATTTTGCCCGAAACTATCTTGGCATATTATTATTTACGCCGAGTGTTATAAGGCATAAATTACATTTGCATATTTTTTTGGCATATAGCCACATGTTCAAAACTTACCTTGCATTTTTCGTCAGTCAGAATTTGTTGTGAGGGTGAAAATTTCTGCAGTGAGCGAGCGAAGCGAGCGAACAAAACCTTCCGGGGCAGATCCGACGCGGATAGGATAGGTTAGAAGTTTTTTTTAGCAACCTAGAACTCAGCTCAGTAACACAGTAAGTAACGTACTACAGAATATTACTACTACCTCGATTATATCGAGAGGTTGTAATGATTCGAAATCTGCCGCAACGAAATATGCTAAAGTTGAGTATGCCACAACAGTTTCTGCACAAAGCCCATTATGACTACATAGTTTATGCCATATAGAATTATTCATAACAGAATTATGCCACAACAGGGTGAGCCGACTTTTCCATACTATTGAACTCTTTGTATGAAGTAGAGATGGACCGAATACGGACTTTGCCGAATACGAATATTCGGCCGAACAGGTTTTATCAGGTCCGCGCTCACCGCTTCGAACGAATTTCGCTTATAAACGGTTTAAACATAAGGAGGCAGCTAAGCCATCACCGCATTGTCAAGAAGTAATTACTACTGAGTTGGGGCATTCGTCTAAATACCTAAGTGTTTTTATAAGAAAATACTGAGCTTCATACTTTGATATATATTTTGCTGTTTTTCGTAGTTTTTTAGGCTGCTGAAATATGATATCTTTCTCCAATGAATTGCAAAGATCTATGTCAGTAATTTAGATTGTTTATTCGGTAAATATTCGGTAAAATAACCGAACAATTCGGCCGAACACAAACATTCAAAAAAGTGCCGAATATGCCGAATACCGAATAATTACCGAATATTCGGATTATCTCTAGTATGAAGGGTTAATTTTTTTAATGATATTTCAATGTTGGTACTATACTGAAAGTTTATCGTAATGGTTGGTAGACTCCCTGTATAATAGATAAATATATTAACAGCCGCAACCAAGAAACAAAATATTTGTGATAAATAAATACTCATTACTCAAATAATGCCTTCGCCGGGATTCAAAAACATAACCTCCAGCTTCGTAGGCAGGGTCACTACCAACTAGGCTACGGAGTCTGATGCTGATATAAGTGATTAGTTCAATGGATTAAACATACTTCTCAAAGCTCATCCCATTCAGAATCTAAACATCTGCTAAGCTACATCAAGGTCAACAGTAAAATAAATGCCTGATTGAACAAAGATGGCGTCTTGACCCAAAATTTGCAGTCACGGAGCTGGAAGTCCAATCAACGACGATTTTATTCTGTGATATAATTATGAAACTAGAATTGGAATAGCAATTTAATAGTTAATATTACAAAATAATTGTGATTTATTTACAACTGTGAGGTTTTGGGAGCCAAAATGGGCCCACTTAGGGGATTTTTTGATTTTTATCAAATTTTAGACGGGTCGATTAGGATTTAGGAATAACAATATTTTTCAAGTTACGTGTCGAATTTTCTTAATCTCTTCTACGGTAATATATTAAAATTAGTTCTGTGCTTCGTGAAGGTTAAAACATGCATAAGTGTTCTTTTACTTGTCAAAAGTAGGTTACTTTCGGTTCTTAACAGGCCTAGGACTGCAAAGTAATTGAAATTCTATTAAGTATTAAGTTCAGTCATCGAAACAGTGACAGTGACAGACATGGTACTTCCAGGTCCGATTTGGCTTCCGTACATAAATGTCAAAGTAGTAGAAAAGCTGACCCTGGCAAAGGCACAATTCATTGCAATAATGAAATTTAAACTTTTGTGAGACATAACAACTACTTATACATAATTATAATTAAACGGTTAAACTCACGTGTGCTTAGATACTATGATTCTATTTTAGACACTACGCGCGACAGAGTCTAGTCTCCATTATCAAGCACTGAGCCCGCGTCCACGCCTCAAAAATGGGGATCTAGGCTCTTCATGTCGTGCGTAGTGACTAAATACTCGTACATGTGAATTTAACTGTTTAATTAGGTATATGTATAATTCATTGCAAGTTTGAGAAAAGTAATTGTCTTCGTTGAGTGGACTATCAGTGAAAACCGCGTGCACAATCAGCGTTATTGACTTAACACTAGCGACTACTGCCACGCCTTCGGCTAAGATGTCTTGTATGACAAACAACACCAATGCCAGACACTTTCGGTAAACCACAACTGTTTAGGAGCTGTTTTGTCCAATTTCTACGTCATCATCATCATCAGCCTATGATAGTCAATTGCTGGACGTAGGCCTCTCCTATTCACTATGCGTATAGACGCATTATATAAAAGGTAGATGCCCATAATCGCCACGCTGGGCAAGCGGATTGGCTATCGCAGTAATGTGTCCACTATGATGACGCTGCTGCCCATCATCAATCTTTTATCAAATAATGGTCAGTGACACTTCAGTTCTTTTTCCTTCCAGTTACCGGGAACTGTGTGTGTGTGGGAGGCCGTGTGGTGACGGCAGTAAGAATACATTTGTCACCACCCCAACTCCTCCTGCGGGTGTCGTAAGAGTCGACTAAGGGATTGAAGTGTCACTGACCATTTTTGATAACGATTGATGATGGGCAGCAGCGTCATCATAGCGACACATTACTGCGATCGCCAATCCGCTTGCCCAGCGTGGCGATTATGGGCATTTACCTCCTATTGCGTCAATACGCAAAGTTAATAGGAGAGGCCTTCGTCCAGCAGTGGACTATCATAGGCTGATGATGTGATGATGTACCGGGAACTACCCATCACTAGTGGTGACAAATGTATTCTTACGACAGAAAGAATACATTTGTCCTTATAAATATTGTGTTTTTAAAATGCGTGATTATAGAATTATACAAGTTTTTGTCTCTTTACATTTTTTTCGTTTACTATCGTTTTTTTTTTCGTTAAGGTTTGTTACTTTCACAGCGGAGTAAATATGTTGGTAGGTTAGACTAGATAGCTTGATCGGAAAGTGTAGGCACGTAAGATGTATAGAAGTTCCTTGATCCAGACTTCTTCATTTTGCGCACAGTAGTTAAGTATCGACGGTAGCTTTCAACATATTGCCGCATTATGGCAAATATCGCTGCAATTTGCCAAATCGTCGGCATTCGAAACGGGTTACGGTAACGTCGAGCTACTGTGTAATACATACAAGGTACCCATGAGGAAAGGGAAACATTCTAACAGCATATTCCTGAGACTAAAAGAAGCAAAAAATGTTAAATGAGTTTTAATGAATGAATGAAGTTAAAATTAGTTAATATACGCGAATTTATCCGTTTTCATAGTTTTATTTCAAACGAGTTTTGGTCAAATCTGCAAAAAAAAATGGTTTTTTTTTGATGTTTTGAATGCCTCAATACACAATAACAAACAATTTTATCACTGAAACTATCACAAAAATTGTCTTTAAAGTTGTTTTGTACATTTGCTAGGTAATTGAAGACTTTTTTGTTCATTTGATGTCTGTCAATTAAGTGTAACAAGACTAAGACAACATGGTAACAAAATAGTTTCCTAAAATGCGTTTACCATAGCGTAACGGTATAAAACGGTTTTAAGAAAAAAATCTAATTTTATTTTAAAATAGACTGAATCCAGAAAACTTCACATGACATTTTTAACTTCAAATTAGGTTAGAAATCGACTGTTGAATTTTTTCCCTTTCCTCGTGGGCACATTGTATAGGAAAGTGTAAGGTAAATATGCGAGTTGAAAATTCATCACTGTCTATTTGTCGTACATTTGTCATATTTAAAATCTAAGCGGTAAAGGGTATAGTTAACATTTTTATTATGGTTTAGTACATTACCAGACAAGTGAAAAAAAGGAAATTCGTAACTCGTGTCGATTTAAAACACACCCTTGGTCGTGTTTTCGAATTTCCTTTTCACACGTGTATCGTACGACGCAACGTTTCTCAGTAAGTACAGATTGTCTTCTGAAATTCCTACCCGACAAGAAATGAACAACTTTTCGTACTAGTGCGTTAAAAGGCACTATCTGTAGGTACTTAAATAGTACATTTTGCATCGAGAGTAACGATAGTTTTGATGACTCGAGTTTGTATTCCGATTACTGACCATGATGCATGCGTATTTTTTATCACACTTGCGAAAAAAAGAATAAGTTTTAAGACACAATATAATTTAATGACGTACTAACATTAAATTTATATAACTCCCTAGGTAATTTCACTTTTCTATAGCTCCCGCGATGCATGCAAGCAATGGCGCGATTAGAAAGCAAGTGTAATTAAATAGTACATTACGACACAAGTGCGAAAAACATGAAATTCGAAACGAGCGGCGATGTTTTAAAACACGACCGAAGAGAGAGTTTTAAATCGACACGAGCTACGAATTTCCTTTATGCACGTGTGTCGTACGATGTTTTTTAGTACAGCGGCCCTACCGCGAAAAACGTTATTCGTAATCTTTGAGGATTTGTCTCTCACTCTAATGACGCCTTCGTTTGAGTAACAGAGAAAAATCCTCGAAATTTACGAATTTCGATTTTCGCGGTAGTAGGCCAGATGGCTCTCCGAAGTTTTGGACCTGACGTAAAATAAGCCACTTTATCGCACTAGCGCGTAAAAAAGGCACCATCTATACCAAAAAAGTATACTCATATTGGTATAGTCTGAGATTGTTATTATCAGCGAGTATTAATAGTTGTAAATTGTACTAGTTACTACGTAACTTGATGGCCATCAATCACCCCCATCCTCGTTGTGTAAGCAGTGAATGAACCAATTTGGCTACTTCTGACACCTGTAACGAAATTTCGCCAATTAAATTGGTTACTGAGGAATTCCTCACTTTGGTGGGGTCCAATTTACTAGCGATTTGAAAATGGTGATCATTTTAATTATGATTGTCTCATCATTTTACCAACGTATGACATTCGATTTTGCCAATCGAATTAAATAATATTGTTGAAACTTATTTTTTTTTACTTTTTTTATTTGTAGACTATTTTATAATTAACTAGAAAATAAAGGAATAAAATACACAAGTTTTTTTTCTATGTCAAAGAGGTTGCCGATTTTAATATTTCATATTTATCACTCATCCGAACCCTAATTACCAAAACATTATTATCTAGGGTTACAAAAGTCATAAAAACAGTAATATATGTACAAATTTCCTCAATTAGACTCTGAAGATTCTGATGATGATTATAATAATATCATTAGTCCTTAGCACAATCCGCAATTTTGTTTCGTATTTATGAGTAGGTACAACTTTGGCTTTTTCATATTACAAACAACTAGCCCTATTGTTCCAAGCGCTTTGATGCAGTTTGATTATTTCCTAAAGTTTATACTTTAGCTGGTAATAACCAAAGGTGAAAAAATAATCAACTCTATGAAACTCGTGATATTAACTTGTACCTATGTGACTGAAAATAACAAATACCCAAAAAGGCAAAGCGGGAAAAATTGTCCCTGATAATCATCAAGTCGAAGTTTGGTGCTTTATATTTCATCAAATCATACAATTATTATTAGTATGACTTAAAACAGAATATTTACCATGTAAATTGTAATTACTGAGCACCCGATATTTCGGCACTATTGGAAATGCCATGCTCCATGAAGATAAATTGACACAGTACAAGAGGAAAAAAATCATATTAATATATTTTTTTATTATAGATAAGGGCAAAAAAATTTGCCGTATTGACCGGTTGCGATCTATTGTGGCAGCCCTGTTTTTATAGTTCATTACTAATACCCGTTCAGTCTAGGAAGTTCCAGATTCTTTGGGCTGTAATATTCTGTACCTCGTGAGGTTGAAGTACCTGCATACCTAAGTGAATACTTCTTTTGTACATTGTGGTCCTCAGGAGCAGAGGATGTGCATAGCAGTTTCCTCTGATTCCTGGCGGATCCTGCATGTTGGTTCTTGTTTCTTACCCATTAGGAACATATGTTTGTTCAACTTGCAGTGTCCAGTTAGAGTATCATACTAATAATGTTAATGACCAAGTAAAAACTTATAAAACCATACAAGTAAGTCATTTAAATCAGAGTAAAATCCGCTCGACTGTAATGATAATTACTGTAATTACTGTCGATGACAATTTGTTATACTTGTGCAGCCAATGCTCACGAAACCATTCCATCACGCAATGGCGCTCGGTAGCTATGTAACTTGGTAAGTAGTCACTGTTATTGTCAGATATACTATATGTATACAAGGAGCTGGGACACATATAATCACAGGAACAAACAACGATAGGAAGGTTGAAAAGTATTTTTCCTAACTAGTGCGCAAAAACGAACTTTGCGAACGTGCAAAAACTTTTTTTTAACTCGCCGAAAAAAAGTTTTCCTTAGTGCGGGAAAACTTTAGGAAATGTACTATTTTTTTAAATAATAAATTGTTTAAAATCTATGTTCGTTTACTTACTCTAGAGAATGTCATAAAGTACACATTTCATCATATTGATAAGTAAACATATTTAAAATGCTGACTCTTTTTGGTGATATCGTAGCGGTCCGTACGTCCTTTGTATTTAGGAATTGTAGGTCTACAGAAAATTGTACTTTTAGTACATAGTAAAACAAAATAATATACAGGACCTATCAACCTAATTCCATGTTGTAAAGTTTTTTGAACATGTAATATAGACGTATAATATACAGTAGCATCATTCAAATCACCAACGTTCCAATTCCAACTCTTCCAACCAACGGATAAGTTGGAAATAAAAAATAAGAATGAATTTGCCACGGCCCGGCTCCAACTCTTCCCGTGGGTGTCGACTTATGGATTGAAGTATCAGTGACCATTCGTTCATAGAAGAGATAGGTAAATGTGCGTTTAAACCAAAAGAGCATTCGCTGTTCTATCCCCCGTTCTACGAAATCAACCAATCACGTTTTGTGTAACGATCGAATTTCGTAGAGTGGGGGGTAAGAATAGCGAATGCTCTTTCGGTTTGAACGCACCTTAATCGGCAGCAGTATCGTCATATTGGACACACTATTGCGAATCCCAATTCGCTAGCCCAACGTAGAAATTATGGGCATTTTCTTTCTTATGCGTTAATACACATACCACAGAGACCTTCGTCCAGCAGTGGACTGATGACGCGATGTGGAATCTTCATCACTCGGCAAATAAAGGCAAGCTTAACAAATTATTATCAGCCCAATCAAATATTTCCTTCAAGACACAAGCGAAGTGTTAACAAATTGTCATTGACGACAATTATCGGCTTGGCATCGCACGTCGCATGGTCAAAAGAATTGGTCAACGTTCCGTTTGCTCATTACTATGCCATATGTGTTCTATGTGAATAACCTAATAAAAAAATGCCATAGCATAGCGAAGTTCATGACATAAATAACTGTTTTTCTATAGTTCGTCAGGTATGTACAATGACAGAATTAAATATTCGGCAGAAATGGCTGTCCTAAAGCGGCCCTTGAGGTCTAAGAACGAAATTTTTATCCTCGTAGATTAATTTAACGTTAATATACAGGGTGGGCCCTGTAACTAAAGCAAAAAAGGAAACGGTACACTAATAACCCAATAAATAGTCATAATTTAATAGATAAAACTTAAAAAAAAAAATTTTTTTGAAAAAAACAATTTTTTTTTCTTTTTTTTTATGTACTTTTACTGCAGTCGACTTATACCAAAAAAGTTAAATCGGTGTAACACAAAAAAAAAATTTTTTTTGGTAAACCAGTTAAAAAACCATGAGTTAAAAAAAACTTTTTAGCTCATTTAGTTTTATGTCCACTGAACTACCAATATGTTTAATCATTAATAAGGTACAATGTTGTGATACCTAGATACATCACTCATAGGTCGTAACTTTAACATACTGTTTCTCCTTAATGGATAACTTTAAAACACTGGGACCTTTTGCGAATAACTAGAGGCAGTCAGAGGAGTCTTCCATTTGATTTTTTGCTTTAGTTACAGGGCCCACCCTGTATATAAAGTTCATTTCGAAACTGTTAAATGTTCTTCCTTAGAAATCTACAACTATAGCCATTCCATCAAATAATAGATGATATAATATTACTATTAGTTGACAATATTTATAACTTTATTGTCATAGTTACATACACTTGTGGTCAAATAATATAGATCAAGTGTAATTTTTCATAAAATTGTTATAAACAAGTGGATTTAAAAAATATTAAAGAAATGTTTTTAACATCGGATTTTATTGTATAAAATTGTCATTAGATCGGATAGCAGAGATATAAATGCGCTAAGAAAAAAAAACATGTTAAATGTATGGTAAAACCACACTTCACAGGATGGTGTAGGTATGTAAATAATAATTATAATTAATTTAACTTTCATGTTTCAAATTGTGTATTGACATGTAAATGTACGTTTACCAATAAAAAATCTGAATCTGAATCTGAAAAGGGTTTTTTGAAATGTTTTTTTGAATCTGCGAACATTAAAATTGGTCCTTTGTCCTGTAAATTGCTTTAGTTTGTGGAAGTTTCACAAAGTTATACGTTTTTAAGAGGTGTGTTACGCGTACATGATCCTATACCTACTCAGGAGGTCCATAGGTTACGATAACTGCTTATCATCATCATTATTTTACTTATCTCATTGCTTATATTTAATTGTTCCGAGAGTGAATCCACTAAGTTATCTTATTTGTCTTGTGTTACTGTAAACCTTGATTGTGTAATAATGTGTGTTAACTGTTACCTATATTTAAGTTTTTGATATCCCTTAGATTGTCATATTGGAAAACTAATGATAAGAGTCTACCCTACATAACAGATAGTTGTATAATTTTAAATTGATTGTCACTACCATAGTATAAAAAAAACTTGAAATTGTACAGGTGTTGTGCAAAATTCTTCTTCTTCTTCGTTTTTCACGGAAACGTCCGAATTCATATTGCTGTTTCAATGAACGTCAGTACCCATTACACTGGACCTATTTGAGACGGAAAGAAAAATTCGGCTGTTGCCGTGAAAATACGAAGGAAGACTATTTTTCACTACATCTGTATATAAGACACGGCGACGATAGCTGATAGTTGAGCAAGTATCGCCGTGTCTCTTTTATTTAAACGGGAGTGCTATCTTTTATTCGTGTTTATAGCCGAGTTCATAGCTTAGTAGCTCGCGGTGAGACCAGTGCCTAAGAACCGCTCTTCGCTTATAACTTGAACCTGTAGGCTACGAACGAGGAACCTAGTAATTATTGTAACGCATAAATGCGTTGATCGCCAATGATAGGTAATTGGGGTATGTTAGTCCAGTCAATGAGGCTACTGAAGGGAAAGTGCGCTAACAGGAATGTGGGGTCCCCTTTAATATGCCTAATATTAATAGTCCTAATATGAATTCGCATAACGGATTTGGCATAAATAATTAAGCATAATATTGAATAGGCAAAATAATAAAATTCCATAATGCTTAATACGCATATAACTGATTATGCATAATTGAAATATGCATAACATTATTAAATATAACTTTATTCATCCTAATATGGATTAGCATACACTTAGAAATCAAGCGAATGAGGCAGATCAGGGTAAAACCAAGACAGTAAGGTTGAGTTCAAAAGACTAATAAGCAGGAGCGACGAAGCGAAGTTGAAGCCTAGCTTTCGTCAATATCTCCTACACATCTTAATGAACACGTCAGATACAATCAATTAAATAAAACATTAGGTATTTAATAATTAATTTTTTTAATAAAGAAATCACATCTTGGTAGGCGCATGATGCGCACGTACAGAGTGTGTACCTATTTAATACGGGCGTATATTTTAATGATGCTTAAAATAGGATCCAGAGAACCTATTTACCTATACCATGATTTCTACGATCACAAAACTGTAAACTGTATCCCGTATAAAATACACACGCCGTATTTATGAACATTATAAATTGCTAGGGTAAAAATGTGTGTAATAATTAAAATAATCTATAAGGTCTTCATTTATTAGATGCAGATATTTTTACAGCTGATAGTACTCGGTCTCTGGAGTATAAACCGTGAAACATTATAGCTTTTACGATGTTTTTTTGGAGAAAACAGAAAAACGAATTTTCTACGTAAAAATACCCTGTTTATGTGATTATTAAATGAAAACTTATTGAACAGATTCTAGTACCTCTTTTACGTACCACTCAACTTCACGTCGACAAATTAAATACTTGATTGTCAAAGTCATGTTATTTTCCGTTGGATTGTGTCGTTTGATGACATGACAGACAGTGTTATTGTGACATGTGATAATACACATGATGATTTTTTTAGACGACATTATTTTTATTTTTTTTAGGTAGATTAGGCAAATAAAATCAAAAAAATTACATGAAAAGATTTCTTAATTTAGTATATTTAAAGTTAATTATTTTAATGTAAAGTATCATGTGTTTAAATATCTGCAACTAATAAATTAGGACCTCATATATTTACTATAAAAATATAAGTAGGTATACAGTCAGTCAATAAAATATGTCAAGACCTAAACGTTAACTGTTATACCTACGCACAACGCACAAGTAAAAAAAAGTCTAAACTAGTCTTAAATTGGAAGCAACATAATAATATTAATAAAACGTACTGATCGACAGTAACTTGGCAAAAATATTAGGTAGGTATTTAGTATCGGTTTCGCTACGCAATCTATGATCGGTCATTATTATTTTATCTATTATATTTTATACCTTTCATTAAGTATACCAATTAGTATTATGCTCATCCTAATTATTCCAAATCATCGTTATGATAGTTTACGTTATACGTAAATACATTATGCGTAATCATTTATGCGAAATTATTCTTATGCCACTCAAATAGTATGCTTACCAACGCTATGCCAATTTGAAGTATGCGTAATAAATTATGCGAATTAATATAGACTCCAGGAATGTGATGTTTCTTAGTCCATTCAAAGCGAAGCAGTCGAAAATTTATTTCTCATTTGATGTAAGCTTCTGAAAATAAAGCGTCAAGCATGCCGTCTTGTAAAAAAAAGACTAAACGTCGAATCTCTACTATACAAACTAGAGCATTAGTGTTGGTACAGTCAAGTGCAAAAATAAGTAGGTGTCTATCGAAAGAATCCGCTCATAAATATGTTACGACGTCCTTATTACACAGAATTAGAGTGCACTGGGACATATTTTTGAACATTTTTGTGTACACCTTATTTTGTCTTTGACTGTACCTGGTCGGCTACAAAAATATGTAAAGCCATTAGATATACCTATAGGAACGGCCACGGTATTCAAAAATATCTGAACACGCACTTTACCGCCATGATAATTTATTATTATTAGTGATTGGAACTTTGGGTGCAAAACTGTAACGAAACTTGTCAAGTAGACATGAAAGAGCACATACATCTATAAAATCTGCATATGTACACACCCAAACGTTGTAAGTTCAAGATTCCGAGATAGGCAATGAAATTGGATACAGGTTTTTCAATAGTTATTCTTATTTTTCTTGGCTAATGTTTTCCCGTAAAAGTTTTGCACCCAAAGTTCGAATCACTGATTATTGGATAACAGGATGTTTTATTAGCCATGTTGTCAATCGCTAGCGCTTAGTAGCCTATAGTAGTTTTCCCTCTCTGTCACTCTTTATTATTAGTGCGACAAAGACAGCTTCGTTTATGATTGACAATTAAGCGTTAGCGATTGGCAACTTATCTAAGCACCCAGGTCTAGCCAATCCGCCATCGCCATTCTCCAATCGTATACGATAAGCGATAAGTAAAAAATGTATGAGAATGACAGTCTCGTACGAAAAGTC
This sequence comes from Thaumatotibia leucotreta, assembly GCA_025490895.1. Taxonomy (NCBI): domain Eukaryota; kingdom Metazoa; phylum Arthropoda; class Insecta; order Lepidoptera; family Tortricidae; genus Thaumatotibia; species Thaumatotibia leucotreta. The sequence goes on from JALPQI010002662.1 coordinate 50,460, forward strand.
ACGTGACCATTTCCATACATTATTATGGTCACGAAACTTATCGCTTATCGTATACGATTGCAGAATTACATCTTGGCTAGCCCTGCTGCTTAGTTGTTTAGCACCCTGGCCTTTCCGATATATACGATGCCGACTGTACCTAATTTATGAATAAATAAATATCTTGGTACATCTTACACAAATCGACCCACGCTAAGTCCCGCGGTAAGCTCAACTAAGGCCTGTGATGTGGGTACCAGACGACGATATATATAATAGATAAATACATATAGGTACCAAAACACATAGACAGCCATGACCAAGGAACAAACATTTGTGACAAACAAATACACAAACAATGCCCTCGCCGGGATTCGAACTCGGAACCTGCAGCTTCGTAGGCAGGGTCACTACCAACTAGGCTACGGAGGCTGATAAATGGAATCATTCATAAACTCAATACGCTTTCATAACTACATAAGTAGATATAGAGAAGGAACGTATGATAATATTATCCTTGTGTTGTAATTGTCCATCGTTCACGAAATGTTTTCGTAATCGCAAGCATCATTTACAAACTACATTGTAAGAGAATGAGTAAGATCTGATGCAACGGAGAGGATGACATGCCGACGTAGATACAGGGTGATTCTTGAGTCATGAGCAGGATTCCACAGGATACTAGGGACGGTCACACTGACGCTGAGCAACTATTACTTTGGAGACAACCAAGAAATTGCATAAAAAATCTCTTAATTACGAGTTAATTGGTTTTTTGTGAATTCTTGGTCATCGCCTTAGTGAAAGTTGGTCAGCATAACCGTCCGTAGTAGCCTGTTCACTCCTGGTCATGGCCCAAGAATCACCCGTTTTAAATAAATAAATATTTTGGAAAATCTTACATAAATCGACTTAGTTCAATGGTAAGCTCAATTAAGGATTGTGATGTGGGTACCAAGCGACGATATATATTTTTAATAAGTAATAGATACTAAGAAGAACGTGTAAGTAATATTTATTTATTTATGAAAGTCATGAACATCAATCATTTAATTAATTACAATTAAAATAAAATACACAAATCATTACAAAATACAAAATACAAAAATGTGTGTTTTTTATTTACACCAATAGGTACCTTTATGAGAATATTATGTATACGACCACTGTGACCTTAGATAAATTTGGTCAGAATGACATTGTCTATTTAATACAAATTGATGTCATAACCTTATGCATTTTCTTAATCAATAAATTTAATGTTTTATTGGAGATATTGTATGAATATTTGTAACAGATCCGAACCCGGATCTCAATATAAATAATAAGATGTTTATGAGTTTTAATATATTTTTTAATTTTACTCCATATTTATTTTTCGAGTATGACACTTACCTAATCAATGAAATTTAATTACACAATTCAGAATGTCCCTTAACACGGACCACAACCATTTTTGTTACATTCTGTATAATTGGGCCTTTTTGTCCACCCCCCACTTTTTTTTCCAAAATATAAATACATTTTCTGAACTTTCCATTCCATAGCCGGCGTACAAAATTTATGAAAAATAGGGCTTGCGATTCCGGAATTCCGATATTGCCCATACAAAAAATTCCGGAATTGCAAGGCCTAATGAAAAAACGGTAAAGGAATGGAAAAAAAAACCTTGGGAGAAAATGCTCTTCTATCAGGATCGAAAGAGCTCCCGATATCATATGGAAATCATGTTAAAAGTTCCAAAACCAAGAAAAAAAAGTGTAGACAACTTTGATACAGTTGGCCAAATACTTAGACACATTTTTATCGTCTTACATAACTTTCAATAGGGCAGTAAAGCAAACATTAACATTACACACATATCTAGGTTAGTCCTAGGAATTGCAATGTGAAACAGGTGCAGTACGAATATAGATTACACCTCACTAGATTTCCTATTGAAATTGGGTAGGTTGCATGATCGAGTTACACAAAGTGAAAAATAGTAATGTAATTTATGTAATCCGTTTAAAAATAAACTATTTCAAAATAAGAGGTGGTTCTCAATTCGACGGTCTTTTTGGAACGGATATAACCCCAGCCCCAAGGTAGTCCCGTTGGCACCTAGTCAGGGTCTGATGATGGCATCTTGGAAAAATCGCATGAAATAGTTTTTTTTTTATTTGGTGATGTTCTATGTATTTCTTATGTAGGTATATCGAAAGGACAAAGTCTGGCTCTGGCCTACTACCGCGAAAATCGAAATTCGTAAATTTCGAGGATTTTTCTCTGTCACTCCAACGAAGGCGTCATCATTATTATTAGAGTGAGTCGCCGGACTAGATAAAAAAAGATTTCCACATTTTTCTAAGTAATTAGAATAGGATACAAAATTTGAAGTGAGAAGTGAAATTCGAACCTACGTATGACTGCTTTCACATTTTTTTTGTTGAAGGGTTAGATGCAAATACTAATTTAACTTTAATAATTAGGCTGTGTGGTGACGGCAGTAATAATACATTTGTCACCACCCCAACTCTTCCCGCGGGTGTCGTAAGAGCCGACTGAGGGATTGTAATGTCACTGATCATTCTTGATAGAAGATAGATGATGGGCAGCAGCGTCGTCATACTCGTAGTGGACACATTACTGCGTTCGCCAATCCGCTTGCCCAGCGCAGCGTGGCGATTATGGGCATTTACCTCCAGAGAGAGTCTTTATTTAAAAAATGCTCTATCTACTGATAAGCGGTGAAGCAACATACGTAATGATTTGTATGTGCAAAGCATTCACAAAGCTGACGCGAAGGATCGTAACAGCTTTAAAGGCCAAATTTGTATGTCGCTATTAGGATGCGAGTGCCGTCCGTAATCATGATGGGAATTTAATAAACGCTACGTTCATTATCATCATCATCAGCAGACAGATGTACACTGTTGAACATCTTTCTTCTCTTCTTAATCGTTCCCCATTGCTGAGTATCGTGATTCCACTTGCGTTTTATGAAATGCCTCCAACTGTTTTTATCTGTGGCTTGATGGATCGCAGTGGTAAGAAGATCCAGCTGTTTGGATATCTGGTCTGACCATCTCTTGGGACTTCGTCCTCTAGGTCTTTTGTCCTCAACCTTTCCCGTTACCACTAGTTTTTCCAAATTATCGGCTCCCCTTCTTTGTTGTTGTTCGTGTTGATACTGTTGAACATAGGCCTCCCCCAACGATTGCCACAATGACCGGTTCTGCGCCGCCCGTATCACCAGGCCATCAGTCCACCTTCCGGTACTTACATGGCTGCTCGAGAACCTTTCCGCCATTGCCATCGGTTCTTCGAGATATGTGCCCCGCCCTCTGTCTATAAAATATTATATTCTAGAAAGAGCATCAGTTATATCATCATCTTTAAATTCGGTATATTTTTTTAGCTCAGTACATTCAGAATTTATTTTTACAAACCTAAAAAAGTGTCAAGCAAATTTGGCTGAAATTTCATAGTATTTGACACATATCGTGAAACACGTTCGCAGACATAGGTATTTTTATGTTAATACTAATAAATATTATTATTTATTCTAAAAATGTATGTGAACTTAAAGGTTTAAACCGAGATGTGTTCTAAAAGTACGTTATGTTATTATGGATTATGAAATGATGCAAGTTTCAGGTTTGTTTACTTTTTTTTTTTCTACTGACGAAGTAGAAAATCTTTACTTTTAAATTCATAATTATAAATATTAGATGTCATATACCAAAGAAAAACGACCAAGATCACCTATGTCCGAGGCGGGGATCGAACCCACGTACTCAGCTTTCGCGGCTGATGCCTGTAGCCCTCGGCCACTCGGTCTTAGCAACCACCGGTCAAATTTCTCGGGTATATGCAATCCCTTACAAGGCTAGGCGCCTTTGACCATTCTCTGAGAACTGACTACTACTGGAGAAAAATTAAAAGTACAAATCAAAATATTTAGTTAATAAATAATTTTGATTTGTGCTTTCGCAATATGTTCATAATTATATTAAGATATTGCGTATACTTACAATGTCAGTTATATCTACGGGCACGTTAACGACAAGTTTTTGCCAATCGCTAATACTTCAATCAAATTCTAACATATGTGTATAATCGCTGAGAACAAAAACTTCAAGGCAACATTGCAACAGCGCGCGCAGGCAGACGAAAAAGGGCGTATGCGCCAAAGGATTTGTATGGATATGGACTGTTTTGGTGCTGGGTTGTTACAGGGTTTCGAGTGGTTAGGTTTATTATTATGTTTCCCTTTCGTATTGGTATTTAAGACTATCCTTTACCCTTTACTATTATGTGTTTTAAAGTTACGTAAAAGATTAACCGTTAACCTGCCGCTAAATAGTTTGCACTGCTGTGTTTCGGTTTGGGGGTAAGATAGCCGGTGTAATTACTGGCATTGAGGCAATCCATCTAAGTCCTCAGGGTACGTAGCGCATAGGCGATTTTCTGATCGCTATGTCCATGAGGTTCCTGCTTTCCATCAGGTGGTCTGAGAGCTCAGTTGTCTACCTTCTTCGTCACATAAAAAAATGATTACGAGAGCAAAGCAAATAATAATAGGTATTGAAAGAAGGGTCCGTGTGGTGACGGCAGTAAGAATACATTTGTCACCACCCCAACTCCTCCTGTGGGTGTCGTAAGAGTCGACTAAGGGATTGAAGTGTCACTTACAAGATGGATGATGGGTAGCAGCGTCATCATAGTAGACACATTACTGCGATCGTCAATCCGCTAGCCCAGCGTGGCGTTTATGTGCATTTACCTCCTAATGCGTCTATACGCATAGTTAATAGGAGAGGCTTAAGACCAGCAGTGGACTAACAATTAAATATTATCGCTTTCAAACGACAGTGGCTTAAAAAAATTCATTTTTTATAGCACTAAATAGTTTTTGGACATGAAAAATAATTAATTAGGTAAACTTGTATGACATTATATTTTTAAGGTTTATTTATTCTGAAAATACGTAGGTACACATCATTTCATAATATATCTAATTAATCTAATTATCTACAAAACTAAAACTAAAATTGCTACATTACAATGGGTACAAACTAATCTTAACAGGATAAACATCCTTTTACAACAAGATATTTTAAATGAATGAATTGTATTTAATTGAATAATGTATAAAATGCATGATATTATTATAAGTTTTTGTATATATAGTTTGTGTACATAGTTTGCATACCATTAATGGTTAAACATGAAACTTACCACCTATCGCATTAACACCTGTGTAATTCGTATTGTTTAAAGCAAATAAATGATTCTTATTCTTCTTATTCTTATTCTTCATAGGCTGATGATGATGATGATGATGGTTGAAAGAATTTATGACTGAGTGGTGACAGCATAATTAGAATACATTTGTCACCATCCAGAGGTCACCACCGCAGCTCTTCCTGTGAGTGTTGTAAGAGTCGACTAAGGGATTGAAGTGTCACTGACCATTAATTTATTGAAGATAATGGGCTGCAGCATCATAATTGTGAACACACTACTACCATACTTTGTCAGCCTCCGTAGCCTAGTTCGTAGTGACCCTGCCTACGAAGCTGGAGGTTCCGGGTTTGAATCCCGGTGAGGGCATTATTTGTGTTTTTATTTATCACAAATATTTGTTCTTTGGTCATGGCTCATGGCTGTCTATGTATTTAAGTATCTATATGTATCGATCTATTATATATATCGTCGTCTGGTACCCACATCACAACCTATCATTGAGCTTACCGTGAGACCTAGGTCGATTTGTGTAAGATGTCTCAAGATATTTTTTTTTTACTTTCATCGTCAACCCTCTAGCCCAGTGTGGTACTTATGAGTATTTACCTCCTAATGTACTCGTAGATAATAGGAAAACTCTAAGTCCGGCAGTGGATTGAAAAAGGCTTATGATGTGTGTGTGATAATTATAAGATAATAATTACGATATTTTTTTAATAATCCGTAACGATACAATTGCGAAACAAATAATGTACGAAACGAGTACCGATAAATTAAAACACGACCGAAGGTAGTATTTTAATCGACACGAGTTACTGATTTCCTTTTCACACGTGTATTGTACGACGTTTTTCAGAACAGATCGCGCTCTGAGATTTCGTCGTGACAAGAAATGACACGTGTGTAAAAAGCACCACCTGGTGCCTATTTCTCGAAAGCTTGTAACTTGTAATACAAGGGGAAGTTCTTATCTAATTAATAGTGTTAAAAAGAAACTTTGACTTGTATTACAAGTTACAAGCGTTCGAGAAAGGGGCCCCTGTACCTACTGAAAAAGATTTTTATAATATTTCGATGATTATATTCTCGTATTAGTTATGGAATAACAAAATATAACATTTAGAATTTTAAACAAATGCTTACAACAACTCTGCAACTAGTAGCAAATAAAAGTGATTTTTGCGTGTTTAAGATTCGAACCAAATAAATATAAAATTTTATGGACCAAACAATGTTCACATTAACCTTCGTATAAACGATTATAATATTCGCAATCGATAGAACAATATAAAATAATATGATCGTAGCGTAGTCGTAGGTACTTAGTGCGAATTGAGAAATATACTAGAATTACGAAATATAGTTGTGAATTTGTGGTTACCCTACCACTCCTAATCTCCTCATAGATTAATAATTATATTTTATTTTAGTTTGTCTTAGTATTATCTTAGTATTGGTGTTCGTAGGACTAACTGATCGAATCAGAAACACGGAACTGCGCTCCAGAACTGGATGTAGGTGTCAAGACCGCTAAGCTTAAGTGGGACTGGGCTGGGCATGTTTGCCGTATGCACCCAGCAAGGTGGGCCAAAATAGTTTCAGACTGGGACCCACGGGAAACCTTCGATGGTGCTGGCCTTCATTGGCAGACCGAGAAGGAGATGGCGGGACGACCTGGACGCGTTCTATCCAAATTGGCGGGAGAACTGTGACGACCGGGCCGAATGGAGGAAAAGATGGGAAGCCTTTGCCCAGCAGTGGGACACTAAACCAGGCTAATATAAATAAATATTTAGTTTGTCGTTATTCTTGAAAATAAGTACCTATCTAACAAAAAGCATTCTTCTGTTGATGTTCATATTACTTCATATAGATAATACCTATGTATACAGTGTACCTATGTAATTAAATATATTAATGACCTGCTAGATTATTTCGGAATTGGATAATTGATCGATTTCTACTAACTTTAGTGTTGGCTGTAATAATTGATCTATTACATTTAATCACTAGTATAGGTTTTATTGCTGTCTTGTTTGCGCAAGAGTATAAACAAACCTAAAAACTTGCATTATTCCATAATCACACACTTTTAGAACACAATCTTGATTTTATTACAAACTCAAAACCTTGAGTTTGAGAGAACACTGAGTTCACACATTTAAAAAAAAAAAATTGATATGTATTAGTATTAACGTAAAAATATCTAAGACCGTACAAGACGTCAAATGTTATGAAAGGTCTGCCATATTTGTTAACATCTTTTTTTGTATTCTACTGACGTTTGGTTTAAGGGCATTTCCATCGCTGATGATTTGAGTTTATCCCCTTTTGTTGTGTAAAGAGTTACAAAAAGGTATTTCTACTAAAGGTATTTATTTTAAAAGGTTGTTCACGACTTGTGTTTCACACTGTATGCCTTGTATAGGCCTTTATAAGTACATTTCTTTGCTACCGTCGTCAGAGACGAAATCTTGACTCAACAAGCAATAAACGAGGTATACTCCCGCGCAGGCATTTATGCAAATCCGCGTCGTCGGCGCATAATCCGCTACTGAATATTGTATGAGGAAAAAGCGAGTTTTGACGGATATACAATTTACTTCCGATCTGCGGATGTTACGTTTTGGGATCAAGAGTTAAGAATCATAAGTTAATTAGGTATAAAGAGTGCCAGCGCCAAGACGTAGACACGTGAATTTGTTCGTAAAGGTGCATTTAGACCAAACGAGCATTCGCTCATTCTATCCCACTACGAAATGACCGATTTTTGACGAATCACATTTCGTGTAACGAACGAATTTCGTAGAGTGGGGGATAGAATGAGCGAATGCTCGTTTGGTCTAAATGCACCTTTACGTACTGTCATACCATTAAGAACCATCCGTTATAAGAAATATCCAAGCCTATAAATACCATCAATTTCAAATATTTTAATTAGTTGGCGTAGAAACTTTAGGGTCACGGGGCCGCAGCGCTTGCAAATTGTTTTCTGAAATCGCGAAATGATATATTATTTCTGGTTGAAGTAAGGAGACCGAAGACCTGGCGACTTCCTCGCACAACACATCAGTATTGCGATACAGCGAGGAATTGCCGCCAGCATCCTCGGTACTATTCCAATCTTAGATATAGGTGAGGTTATTAGATTAGTCAGAATTAATGTACCTATGTGTATGTATATAGGTAAAATGTAGTTTTGAAAATAAAGATTTTTCATTGTTAAAAAGATTAAATATTTTCTCATCTTTCGTTTGATACCTACCTATAAATTTATTTTATAAGTATCAAGATACAAGTTATTTATTAATAAAAGCCAATGTTTTACAAGTCAATTACAGGTCAGTAGGTTACATGATTATAAAAGGTCATTTTTATGGGGCAATGTTATACATTTAATAACACACACACATATTCATACATTATGTTCTTGTATCCAATAATTCTAATATACCCGAGTTTATTCGTTTTCGTAGTTTTATTTCATAATTAACATTTATTCCAATTTTACACAAAAATGCGCAAGTAGATATAACTCTAATATTAATATTGTAATCTATGTAAATAGGTCTGTTTTAAAACTACAGTTAATTTTGTGTAACTAATGCATCGTTAAGCGGCTTCCCTTTGTAATTTAGTTAAGCAAGCCCTACTAATAAAAATAATTGGTACATACGACCTTCGGAAAATGTGTTTGGGTTGCTAATAATGTAAAAGTACCAATGGCCGACATGCACTAGTATCCGACAGGGTACTTATTGTCAAAGTATGTCGGAAAATGAAAAATCTTAGTTCAAAAACCTTTATGACTGACATAAAACAGGGATCGGAGCCTGTTTTTTTTGGAAAAACCTCGACAGAAGCTAATAGGCATTTTAAAATGTGTTATACTCTTCATGTACTAGGTAGTCAATATTTTATGTAATTAACAACATCTTATTTTTAAATTACTCCATTGACAAAGTGTTTATATCGGTATATACTTCTTCTTCGGTAAGAACGAAAAAAGAACCGATCTTTTGTATGGAGAAAATACCATAAAATAAAAAAATCATGTGTAAAAAAAGGTCTCAAAATAACAATAAAATTTAACTCACTGCCTCACGGCGTCATGCACAATAGCAAGTTTACAAAATAAAATCTATTTCCTGTTCTAACCCTGCAACGCTATCACTCACAAGTCTAACTAACAACTAACAAAAAAACTAAACCATGGAAATGCGTTACTGATTAGTGGTAACATGCCCAACGTGAAACCTTGTTGACTGTTTATTGATGTCAAGTTTATAATATAATTCATAATTTGAATATGCGACCGGTCAGTAGGTCGACTGGCCAGTTATAGTGTCCGAATGTTCTCACCGCTTACCGAAGACAGATTCAGTACTATGGATACTAATAAAGTTCATTGTGACGGCAATTTTTATGAACTTGAAAAGCCGAAGGAAAAGAAATATTCTGAAATGTTGACATTACGTATGGAAAATTCAAATTTTCCAGGAACTACCATGTCGCTGGTTCGATGACTGAACTTGATATGTTATAGGATTTCATAACTACCTAGCCGTCCTAGGACTGCAAAGTGCCGGAAGTAACCTGTTTTAAAAAGTAAAATACCGGAATTAACTCGCAAAGTGACATGCCATCTTGGACAGCACATTTTACGGTAAATAAAAGACTGAATTTACTTATGTCAATATCACCGGATAAAAGATTACCTCAAACAGTTTAAAAAATACGTATCAGTTGTTTTTTTTTACTTATAAGTTTGTGTACAACACTTAGCAAGTATTTGCTGGAAACCACTCGCTATGCTCGGCCGAATATACCTACGCTGTCTGCTAAGTTGGATTTCCCGGCGTCTGCAGTAATGTACTAATTGCAATACATCTACAGGATGTTTTTCTTCATATGCTATAAATTTAAGGGAAGCTTATTTAGGTCAAATATAATTAATTTCTCTAAGAAACTAGTGCCTTAACTCTTACTGTTATTGAGTTATTTAAAAAATAGCTTTAACGACTATTATATTAACAAGTGTATTGCAACCTTTATTACATTCTTATTTTACTTATTTTGACATGTGCCGTCGTCAACTGAGATTAACTTTTATTTTATTCGTAAGGTACTCTCACACTTACCATTTCATTTATTACGTATGAAAACAAAAAAAAAATCTTTTTATCGAATTTTCCAAACGCCGGTATAATACCAGACAACTTTTATTAACGTTCCAAGTAACCTGTCTAATTGAACGCAAATCGAAACGAACACCCTGCATATCTGATAAATCCTAATGTGAACGTTACTTGCCAACTCGTGGTAACCACACAGACCGGTTATTCACAGTACGTAATTATCTATGTATATTTTTGAGAAAAATGAAAGTTTCTAATAAGTAATACGAAAGTTACCTGATTAATGATTCGTAACCTACATTGACCTTGTGGACCTTGAACTTTCATGTTGTTTAAGATTTAAGATAAACATCCGGAATATAAAAGTACCGTATGGTACGGAACATATTAAAAAAATACACAACATAAGGTCTGAACTTTAGATTTTACTTTAGAAATTTTAGTTTTTGTGTTTCTCCTTCGACTAAGGGACTGTTTTACCATACTTGGATATCTGTAAGATAAATATTAGATGCCCTTTTCTTTATGTGCCTGAGGTTCTTTGCCACAGACGTTATTTACGATATGAAATTTATACAAAACAAATTATACACCGTGTTTTTATTGATTTCCGTTACATTTAAGGGAAGCTTATTTAGGTCAAAAATAATCAATTTCTCTAAGAAACTAGTGTCTTAACCGATACTGTTATTGAGTTATTAAATAAATAAGTTTAATGACTGAACAAGTGTATTGCAACCTTTATTACATCCTAATGTTACTTATTTTGACATGTGCCGTCAGCAGCCGTCAGTCGCCTGAGATGTTATTCTTAAGGTTCCCTCACACTTGCCAATGCAATTATTATGTATGAAAACGAAAATATTTTTTTTTACGAAATTAACAAAATCCCATATACCAGGCGACTTCTATTAATGTCACAAGTAACCTGTCCAATTTAACGGAAATCAATAAAAACACCGTGTACGCTAGATACTTAATTGCTTCATACATTTACTTATACATTTTACAAACTAGATAGCTTATTTTTACTAGATAGTTTTTAAAAACAAGAGATGTTTATTTTAAAATATTTGAGTGGGTTCGATTCCCAGACGAGGCATATCATGAATGCAGAATAACTAACTTTTAAAAATATTATAAAGTCTTATTTCAACAAAATATCCTATTTACGATATTTAAGGTGCATACCTTCCTTTCAAGGTGCGTTTAAACCAAAAGAGCATTCGCTGTTCTAGCGCCCGGTCTACGAAATCAACCAATCACGTTTGGTGTACCGATCGAATTTCGTAGAGTGGGAGGTTAGAACAGCGAATGCTCTTTTAGTTTGAACGCACCTTCATGTCCCGTAGTTCTGGGATACCTTTTAGGTAGGTATAGTGTGTCCAGGAATTCTAGCCGCATTGCGTTAAGGTGCATTCAGACCAAACGAGCATTCGCTATTCTATCCCCCACTCTACGAAATCAACGAATCACGTTTTGTGTAACGATCGAATTTCGTAGAGTAGGGGGTAAGAATAGCGAATGCTCGTTTGATCTGAATGCACCTTTATATGGCAATGCTTATTCACTAAGCGAAGTATTCTATAATTTAATTCATTACCTACGAACAAATAAAACATGGAAGCCGCACGCCATATTAAATTGCCTTTCAAAAACGGTCCTGAATTTTAGTTGACAAGTGTCACCCCCTCTTCAATGCGTCACGGTAATGAATTTCAATGTCAACCTATAAAAACTTAAACCGCCATTTAAAAATAGTTGTTATTGGTAAATCAAAGTTTTGATTGGCTATATTCTATAAGCATTTGTCAAAAATGTTGCGTCGACATAATTATGCGCGGTGTTAAGAAAAGCGCTATGTCCTGCCCCTCTTGGCACAATTGAACAATTGTTTTTGGGGGCACTTTTGAGCTGGCGTTAGACGTTCATGATAACATGGTCGCAGTTCATTACCTTCTAACATTTTTTCTCTTTGTTTCAGGTCAACCACGGCTAGTGTAGTGTAGTGTTAAGTGTATAGTGTACTCGATAGTGTATCCGTAGTGTAGAAGTGAATGAGTCTCAACAAGATGATGACCCTATACAGGACCATTAAAGGAACAAGCACGACTAAGAGGAAAAGGCGGGAACGAAGGTGAGTTTTCCTCTTAACCTTTGGCAGTGTATCTTAATAAGATACCGCAAAACCCGTGTCTGCGCCTGGTTTCCGTATTAATTTTAGGGTTCGGTGCACAGAAAATTACTAAATAGCAAGTATGCAAAACATGTACTTTGCTACCTGAGAGTTTGCCTTAATAATAAGGCGGGAACTTTGAGTTTTCACGCTAGGCGAAGATAAGTATCCTAGGCGAAGATACGAGAATCTACGGTACAATAATTTTTTGACCCACTTTTTGTATTTTTAAAGACAGATTTTTTGCTCCACTCATTGGCAAGGAGGCAAAGACGCACGGTTTTTTTTTATTTGTCCAAGAAAAGGGTTAAAAGCCTTTAACGAGCTAGAGTCAAAAAAATTCTGAATACAAACTTCAACGCCATCCTATAGAACGAAATATTCTGTACAGGAAAAAAATACAAAAAGATAGTGATATAGGTTGGTTGTTTTTGAAATCGATGCCTTATATATAGGGTTAAATTGGTATTCCAAGTAATCTAATTTTATAGAATAGAGTAGTCACCTGTAGACCACGAATACTGTAAGGTGTTCGAAACGTCAGGATGAAGTTAAATGAATTAATGTAGGTATGCACGCGATATAATCCGTTAAAATAGTTGAGTTTGAAAAAGTGCATTTTTACGGTCACAAATCTTCAGTCAGCCAAAGCTGACTATAAAAACTGTCACTACTCTTAGCAAGTAGCAACCTCGTATGCCAGTATTAATTCAGATCTGAGATACGAGCTTTATTTTACTAAGTTACGTTTATAGGTATTTGTGCCTTACGCCGCGGCCACGACATCGGTCTAAGGCGACCGGCTTAGCGGAAAACGTATGGTGCTCCCTCTCGTACCCATATCGGCATCTCGCTCCAACACATGGATTCGCTCGCCGCTGGTCGCCTGTGTGCGTTAGGCTGCAAACGGGGTCGTACGAATGCGAACAGCTTTACGGCAAAACGCCGTTTTCCCGTCGAAAGACGTCGTTTCGCGCGGGCCGAGCCGATTTACGATGTAATCGCTCTTATTGCGTTGACATAAAGCTTTTTCCGTACGCGATTAGCCGAAACGGCGTCGACTAGTTTGGTGAGACCCTTAGACCAATGTCGTGGCCGGGGCATTAGAGAGATTTGCTTCTCAACCGAGGAAATTAGGTTAATAAAAAAGTTGCAAAAATTTCTGGCTCCATATCGCTCCAGAAAAGTTACCTACAAATTTCTTACTTGGTGCACTTACAAACTTTTTAGAAGACTAAAGGGTCTTATTGCATGAGGGCTCAGGTCCTATACCAGCCTAAATAGTACGGTGTTTTTTTTCGTCGTGTCGAATAGCTCGGAGACAGTTCGGAAGAAAAATACAATTTATTTTTTAATAAAAAAGGCGGCAAATCGAATCCTTTTACTTCCATATCAAAATTTAGTACCTACGTACTACTACTCATTTTTTTGTTTTTTTTTTTATATTTTTTGTTCGAGTAGGTACTATTTTAGGTCCAGGGTTATACCAGTAATCTGAGGTTAAAGGGTTAAGTGTTTTACCAGTTAACCCCGAGTTAGTTGAACCCTAGATTGTGCAAGAGGCCCTTAGGGCGCGGTAGACCATTACACAGTTGCCTGACAATAAATAACCCAGAATTACCTAATAATCTAGACTGGTTTAAATGGACATTGCCTTAAAAGTCCCGCTCAATTTTGTCTAGACAGAGTTTCCTAACACTATACCTGTCTCTGTCACTCCAATGACGGCTTCGTTAGAGTGACAGGGACGGATACTCGAAAAGATTTTCGAAGTTTGCGGTTTCGGTACTTCGAACTAAGAACGTCGTAAGTAACAGTATATTCATTAGAAAACATACCTTTTCGTTTATGTTTATTTTCGACTCTTTGGCTTAGATTTCAAGGTTCAAATTATTATAACAGTATTTACGGTTTCTAATTTGACAATCTGGTCTGGAAAATATAGGTAGTATTATTTTCGAAAGCACGTATGTTGTAAAGATATGAATGGTATTTACGACTTTGTAACATTTAAGAGAACTGTGACTCAGAATTTACGCAATTAGGTACCTAAGGACATATTTTAGTCCTGAATTATTACCTTTCTAATATATACTAGATTATTGGTAACAGCTGAATTATTTAGCTTCTATTAAGTAAACTGGGTTTATTTTTCGTTAAAAAGCTGTAGGTATTAGTGACTCGTAAATTGCAATAAATTTTAGTGTTGCTACAAGATAGTAGCATTATTTTTATTTTATTTTTTACTTTTACTTTACTTTTAACTCAGACAATGTTTCCACTGTATTTACTTTTGCTGTTCTGTACCTAATGTGTGCTTTATGTGAATAAAAATGTAATCTATTCTATTCATTATTCACCGTAAACAATTTTGTTTATAAATAAACAATCCCAGAAAATCATCTAACACCTCCTCATCAAAAAACATTGTTTATAATATATATGTATATGTATAAACAATATACAATATCTACACTGTTTCCGAACAAATTGTTTATAACGCCAAGAGTAGGTACAGGACCGTACTCGACACGTCGGAGGTAGTTTTCGAAGCATATATTTATATGCGTTTAAGTCACGTTTCCGTTACAATAATACAATAAGAGAATAACAAAAAAAATATTAAAGCAAAGGTAAGTTAAGTATTAATCTATTATAATCATTAAAACAATAAGTTGGGCGCAAAAGATAGTCCTATAAAAAATTGTCACTGATGAATGATATATTATTGATAACATACAAGAAGAAAAAAAAGCAAAACATATCCAGCCCGACGGGTCTCGAACGCAGGCAACTAGCATGTGATACTAGCGACTGCGATCAAGCGACCATCCGACCAGGACAATGTGTACTTTAACAGACGAAATTTCACTACATTTTGTGATCCATACAAGTGACGTCATCAAAGTGACAGCTAATGCAATATTTGCAAATGATATGTATTCGTGGACTTTATTGATATTGCAATATGGTTTATAGAATAAATTGTGTGATATGTTGGAATTTTGTACATAGTCTGTTTTAACCTTGAAATGGATCAATGGAAATTTGTGTCTTACATAGAAAGTAAAGCGAGTACAATCAGACTCTTAACATTAAAAAAAAAAAACAAAATTTGAGTGCACAAAAATGAAACAATTACTATATAAATACGTATTTTATACGGCGAACTCCGAAGTTCTCAAATGTCGGCGATTTGTCTCTGTCACACCAAGGAAGGCGTCATTAGAGTGACAGAGACAAATCTTCTAAGCGGATTTCGAAGTTCGCGGTAGGGCCGCTGCGCAAGCGCCACTGCATACGGGTAGCGACAGTCGAAAACACGTAGTCCCATGCACAACTTTACTTTCTATTAATGAAGCGTCATACGTCGGACACGTTACTTCATAATTCAGTCAACGCTCGGTAGATGGCGTTAATATCAGTAAAGAACTTGCAAATAATCGTAAAAATAAAAAAATATTCCCAGATTTCTAAAATGAATTTGAAAAACGTATAGATGGCGTTAATATCAGTAAAGAACTTGCAAATAACTCGTAAACATAAAAAAATATCCCCAGATTTCTAAAATGAATTTGAAAAACGTATATTACCGCCGTATATTAAATTACCATCGTAGTTTTTTTGTTTAACTGAGAAATTGTTGTGAGACACACCTAACTATACCTACACTTGTAGAAAATGAGCTTTTTTAGTACAGATGGTGCCTTTTTCAGGCTCTAGTGCGAGAAGTGGCTCATTTTACGTCAGGTCCAAAACTTCGGAGGGCAATCTGTACTAAAAAATGTCGTACGAGACACGTGCAAAAAGGAAATTCGCAACTCGTGTCGATTTAAAACACTCCCTTCAGTCGTGTTTTAAAACTTTTAAATCATCGCCACTCGTTTCGGATTTCATGTTTTTCGCACTTCTGTCGTAATGTACTATTTCAGAACGATTGTCAGAAATCTTAAGATAGGAACTAAGTGAGAGTCCAATATAAAAACTTTCGCTGCGCGGTGCTACACAAACCGAACTGTTATTTAAGGCCAAGTCACATCGGATGCGTGTGCAGCACGTGTGCGTGGCGTGCGCATTGTAGCGTATTTAAATGGCACAGGTCAATATAACTGCCCGGAACTACTGGAGGCTATTAGCTTCCGAGCTTCCACCTACAGGACTCGAAATCAGACCCTATTCGCCGTCCCGATGGCTGCTACAAACGCTGGGGTGCGAGCCCCGCTGCGTAGGATATGTAATAACTATAATAAACGCCTAGTCTCGGTGGACATATTCAATAATACCAAATATCAATTTAAGCGTCAAGTCAGCTCATTGTTAACAATTTACATTTAAATTTTACTACTCTTCAGCCTCTTTGTGTAGGACCAAACCCCTTACCCTTACTTATGCCCTTATCTCTTAAGTAGTTTTATAATTTATACTGTTTAGCTTAAAATGTTTAGAATAAGTATATGCTGTATTAAGTTTTAGAATAAGAATAGAATAATTCTGTATTTTTAGTTCCGATCGCAATGCCATCCCAGAACTACTAGCAGACTTCCTAGTGGGAATTGTCTTAGGATGTAGGCTATGCATAACATTTTCATCCTGCCTGTAAATACTGTTGGCCTGTATCTGTTTTTTTTCCCCAATAAAGAAAAAAAAATATTAGATGGCACACCGCTTGCGTGGCGTGCACGTGCGCGTGACGTTCAAGCGGTGTGCCAATTCCTACGCTACGACGCGCACGCCTCGCACTCGCACCTGGTGTGGCTCAGCCTTTAGCCCCGCTTTATGAATAATAGAGAGAAGCCAAAGAAAAATTGCCTTTACTTCCAATGTAACTTTAAAAAGAAATAGACGTAAGGTGAGTGTGGGTAAGTCCGGCATATTTTATCGTTTTATTTTATCTTATATTGTTGAGTTATGCCCCGGCCACGACATTGATCTAAGGCGACCAGCGGCGAGCGAATCCATGAGTTGGAGCGGGATGCCGATATGGGTTCGAGAGGGAGCACCATACGTTTTCCGCTAAGCCAGTCGCCTTAGACCGACGATGTCGTGGCCGCGGCGGCGTTAGCGGTGGAAATCAGTTAATCAGTTGGTAGACGGACTTTCCTGATAGACGGTCTTACCCGCATTGACCTTATTAGTTTAAGCATTAAAAAAATGCAAAATCGTGACAAAAATTGTGTTACTTTGACAAGGACGTCTGTAAAGATGCATTCAGACAAAACGAGCATTCGCTATTCTAACCCCCTACTCTACGAAATTCAATCGTTACACAAAACGTTAATTTCGTAGAGTGGGGGATAGAATAGCGAATGCTCGTTTGGTCTGAATGCACCTTCACATTGTAACTTTAAAAAGAAATAGACAATAGTTTAAGTATAAAAAAATGCAAAATCGTGACAAAAATTGTATTACCTTGACAAGGACGTCTGTAAGAATCGTGCGTTCGCTGTATTACGTTACCACATTCCATTCTGAGAGGACAAAGAAGTGACCTTTTTCACGAGCAATAGGTGCTAGAACTAAATGTGACACAATCTGTAGATTATTTCAAATATTTAACCTCTTTGCTTTAATTTTCAACAGATTTCAAAAAAGAAAGACACAACTTAAATATATTTTTATATATTTTTCCTAACTAGTGCGCAAAAACGAATTTTGCGCACGCTTCACGCGCGGCAATTTCTCTTTTTGACGCACTCGTTATGAAAAAAATCGTCCCTTACACGTGCAAAAAATTTTTTTCAACTCGGGTGATTGTCGCCCTCGTTTCACTCGGGCTCCAACTTTCACCCTCGCCGAAATAAAGTTTTCCCGCACTAGTTAGGAAATGTACTATTTTAGTGCAGATGGTGCCTTTTTTACGCGCTAGTGCGAGAAGTGGCTCATTTTACGTCAAAATAAGATAACGAAAATAATTTTGACCCACTTGTGTCCTACCTACTATTTTGTATGTTATGTTACTCGATATCTTCGAGAATCGTAAACCGACTTCCATTTTTTTTTAAATCGAATAGATATAGCCCCGATAGTTTCCCGTTGGAACTAAGTCAAGATCTGATGATAGGATCTTGGAGAAATCGTTAGAAGTCGGTTTTTAGTTTTACAATTTGAAGAGTCCACGGAAAAAACATGTCCAGTGCTTAAAAAAATCAGGGCAAATTCACATCTTATTCTGTCAAAAGTAAGGTGGTTTTTCCTTCTGTAATTTGAATTGACTAGACATGTTCTTTCCGTGGACCCTTCATTTGGAGATTATTTCAGTGTTAAGCACATTCACCACAGAAAGCGGAAGAAGTATTAAAAGAATTCAAAGCATTTAACATTAACGCCAACTCGATTTCGTGTAGCCTTGTATGACAAGTTTCGAGCAGTATCACTTCCGATATATTTGTCACAGTAAAGTTGGCAGTGATTGACAATTTTACTTAAAACATATTTATGTTAAATTCGATTAAGATTTTTAAGCTTTTTAGGTTCGGGTCTTGTAATTTTATTGAGTAAATTTACAGCTTCAATTTGTATTTAAGTTTATTTAAGTAGGTAAGTATAGGTAGCAGCTACACCTTTGCGGCGTTTGGGGTTGACACTTTGGGGCCATGGGGGGCAAGTACACGTCGCCTTTCCAAGCGCCTTATAGAGGCGTCGGGTAAACCAGAGGGCTGGCTGGCCAGTATTTCGCGCAAAGACTCAGCATAGCAGTCCAGCGCGGCAATGCGGCCAGCCTTCTGGGCACTCTACCTCCCCAGCAAGACCTGGGGCAATTTTTTTATTTAATTATACATAATTTATCTTTACTGTCTTCATACTTTTTTCTTGTGTTTTTAAATAAATAAATATAGTACCTAGTTAAAATAGTGCACCAAGCGAAATAAATGAATGTGTAAAATATGCATACAAGTACCTTCCTACTTCTCATGGGAATAGAACTATTTTATAGATGTTTCTGCTACCAGAATGTAACATAGTTTGGAAGAGATCGTTTTTTAGCGACAAGACCGTCTGTTGTAACACTTATAACCTGTTTCTTAAGATTCGCATTTGATTTTTGCTGTATTCTACATATTTTCTTACTTGTGCAATGAAGAATGATTTCTTATTGTTATAATTATTTCTTATTTTGCACATAATGACAATTTTCTTATAAAAAGGTACATTGGAAATAATTCAGAAAAATCATAAACTTAGTGTACAATAATAGTTGTTTAAATTTTTTATTTGCACGGATATAAGTAGGTACCTAGTTTTGTATTCGGCCGGACATAATATACCATATTTTAAAGACAAACGGGTCTTAATCGCGTAAACTTACGTTTAATTATATCCTGACGTTTCGGGCATGACGTTACACCCGTGGTCGCAGGCAGACTCACAACGTTAAACGTAAGTTTACGCGATTAAGACCCGTTTGTCTTTAAAATATGAGTGATAATCGTGAAAGTTTAAATCAACATAATATACCATCTTGTTTGCTGAAATATATTGTAATTAGTCCTTGAATGCAAAATGGACCAGTACCTACCAATGAAACATAATTATATCCTTTTGTAAGTAGAACTAGTGTATCAAATAAATCTAATAATATCTCTCCGTTTGCATCGGTTCTACAATATCAACACCACACCCTAAAAACAATTTAAATACAGCAATTATGTATACCTATATTATGTACTGCAACAAAGAGATAAAAATATACTTTAAAGATCAGATAATCCACAACAATTGATTAATTATAACACATAGTAATTAGTGACAGTCTTATTTCGTGTTCCTTGAACTTTGTATATCAGATTCGTACATTTCCACCAAGTTAAGTTTGCACCTTGTGTCCTTTACTCTGCATACTAACGAGATGCAAAGTTATCTTGGGTTGTAAGTGCGCGAGAAAGAATACTGTACGATTACATAATGTCATAACCGCCATATATTTTATACGCATATAATACATATGTTGTTTGTCAAATGTAGTAGTTTGTTCCGCATTGTCTTATCTAGTTGGTGGTCATTTTCACGCCTTTTTAACTGTACACAAGATTTGTATCCGGATATATCAAGTGAATAGGTGTTCCGAAATTCAAGTAGGTACTTACAAGTGAATTATCCTACCTACTTACAGACTGTGCGATGCAGGCAAAAGTAAAGGCATTGAGCAGCAAAGCACGTTTATATAGATCTAACGTGTCTTTACTTTTGGACACACTCTAGTTGACCTAGGATGTACCTATTTAGTATGATATTACATTTTAGTACATTGTGCCTTCGGCTTGGGCTTTACTTTCACACTCGTTCACAATAGTACATTTCCTAACTAGTGCGGGAAAACTTTTTTTCGGCGAGGGTGATAGTTAATATTAATAACGAGGGCGACAATCACCCGAGCTAAAAAAAAGTTTTTGCACGTGTAAGGGACGATTTTTTTCATAACGAGTGCGTCAATAAAATATTTTAAAATAAAACTAAAACCGCCTTCAAAAATTCGCCCGAACTAAAACGTAAAAAATAATTTTAGTTTCTACTTCTAAGGATTCCCTACCCAAACCTTTAAACCTTTTACCCTATTGTATTTGGCTTGGCACCGACTTCTAAGAAATCTGTAGGATACCTAGCCATAATATTTTATTTCAATGAATAGGGTAAAAGGTTTAAAGGTTTGGGTAGGGAATCCTAAGAAGTAGAAACTAAAATTATTTTTTACGTTTTAGTTCGGGCGAATTTTTGAAGGCGGTTTTAGTTTTATTTTAAAATATTTTATTTTTTGCTTTTTAGTAGTGTAATTTATATAAAATCGTTATTTAGTATGCTCTAAATACTTATAATTAGAATGTACTGCACTGTAGTAGGCCAGAAAACCTGAACTGGCTAACTTATATATTCAAAGAATTATCCCATTATCAAGGAGGATATACATTGTATCATCAGCAGGTATGAATAATTTCAAAGATTATAGGTAACAGCCTTAGCATGCCTATATTATTTAAAGAATCACTAACCGCTAACTTAGCGGCGCTAACCAACATGTCATAACTACTAAGCAAACACTTGAATAGATCTCAAAAATGTATGACAGTTGTTATATTCAAAGAATTATCCTCCAACACCTAATCGTTAAGGAGTTATACCTTTCATTATCAGCTCACCAACATGAGACTATGACCACCTAAAGGCAAATACTCGAATAGCTTCCAAAATACATGAAATATGTTATATTTAAATAATTGTCCCCCAACTCCTAATCTCTAAGGAGTTGTACCTTTCATCATCAGCTCACCAACATGAAAGGATAACCAACTAAAGGCAAATACTCAAATAGCTTCCAAAATACACGAAATATGTTATATTAAAAGAATTATCCCCCAACTCCTACTTGCCAAGGAGTTGTACCTTCCATCATCAGATCACCAACTTAAGACGTTCATGACTAGACGCAAATAGGTACTTGATTAGTCTTCGAAAATAAATGAAAAATGTCATGTATGCCTACAACATTTGAAGAGTTCCCTCGATTTCTCCAGGATCCCATCATCAGATCTGAATTCGGTGACAATGGGACCAACTAGAAGGTATACCCTTTCAAACAAAAAAAGAATTTTTCAAATCGGTCCACGCGTCTTCGAGTAATCGGGGAACATACATAAAAAAAAAAAGATTTCGACGAA
This sequence comes from Thaumatotibia leucotreta, assembly GCA_025490895.1. Classification (NCBI taxonomy): domain Eukaryota; kingdom Metazoa; phylum Arthropoda; class Insecta; order Lepidoptera; family Tortricidae; genus Thaumatotibia; species Thaumatotibia leucotreta. Next base: position 72,635 of record JALPQI010002662.1, read on the forward strand.
TTGTAAACCTCCTCCTTTTTGAAGTCGGTTAAAAAGAGAAATTTACGCGCGCGAGGCGTACGCAAAGTTCGTTTTTGCGCACTAGTTAGGAAGATTCTTATTTACCGTCCTTAATACACAATGTACTATTTTGACATTCAAGATTGTAAGAAAATTAAGATGTCATACTGAAAAATACCAAGTACAATGTTCGTAGTGGGATATTTAGGTACCTATGTACTCAAAAAAGTGAAGTTATTCGAATAGTGTACGAACAAATTTATTCAGTTATATTATTTTGGGATTGGGACATCGTTATACTTACAGATCGATTCACAAGAAAAATCATCCCTAAAATAAAAAAAATCGCATCCAACTGTAAAATATGAGTACTTTTTTACACGGAAACAATTAAATAACTACCATAATGTCTATTCAAATGTCAGTTATACGGAACCTCGTTAACTGGAACTAAGACAACTCGATCGATATTAATCGTAATCCTAACAGGACTTAAGTATACTGACCAATTTGGCACTTACCTCATTATCATCACGTGGTCAGATATCGGAACTAATTATATTTGAATGCAAAAACATAATTGCTTTTATTTATATTCTTTATTAGAAGAAACAGATTAGTTGATTGGAAAGTCATTGACTGTGTTCATCGTAGAGGCTTCTTTCGAATTTTTAATCTGGGTGCTTAGCCAAGTTGCCAATAGCTAACGCTTAATCGTCAATCGTAAACGAAAGGCTGCTAACTATCTTTGTCGCACTAAAATTAAGGAGTGACAAAGAAGGAAAACTACGATACGCTACTAAGCGTTAGCGATTGGCAACTTGGCTAAGCTCAGGATACTTGCGGTTAATTATTCCCGTGGGTATCGTAAGAGTCGACTACCTACCTCAATTTAACAAATACTCAATTGACATCTGTTATGTCACGACCGGTTGCGTCCCCGGTATTAATCGATTCGCCACCTGTCAAATTATGCTGTCAGAGTTTGCGTCAGCGGCTGAGTGATTGTCACATTGTCATGACACTTTAATTGCCACTACCGTGCTAGGTTTTGGGGTCCATTGCTTGTAAGGTCAACTTTTGTGAACTTTCTCATGTTTGCTACATTATGGGAGAAACGTTAAATTTTATGTTTATGTTCTTCCGGCACAATAGATGGACTGATGAGTGATGACCTGGTGAAGGTCGCAGGAGTCCGCTGGATGCGGGTGGCGCAGGACCGGTCATTGTTAAAATTTTTGGGGAAATGTTCAACTGTGGACGTCTTTTGGGTGACATGATGATGATGATACTGGCCCAACATTGCCTGTCGGTAAAAACGCGGCTAAACTATGGACAAACTAAATCTTGGCGCCTACATGTTTTTAATTTGCCACCTTTTTTAGTGCCAGGAACTGTTGGGCAGAATATATGTACATCATCAATCAAACTGTTGTTTTGTTCTTATTACACAGAATTAAAGCGCACTGGGACTTATTTTTGTGTAGATACACCTTATTTCGCCTTTGGCCAAAGTCATGTAAGACATGTATAAAAGCTGTGTTACCAGGGGGCAATCTTGGTAGTTACTCCCACGTGCAGCAATCAAAGCTAATGTTATCAGAGTACATGGCCCTATTCGAGCCTAACGATGTAGTTTAGATAAGGGATTTCGAAGTTATTTAAAGGATGACTCGCACTAGACCGCATCGGGTCGCGGCTAGAGTGTACGACACTTCGCTTTTAACATTAATACCTAGATAGAAAATGAAGTGTGAAGCTTAGTCGGCTTTAAAACTGGAGGTCGCGGATTCGAATCCCGGTGGAGGCATACTTTTGCGTATTTATCACAAAAATATGTGCTCATCAGTCATGCATTGTTGATTTCTATGTAGGTACCTAAGTATTTAAGTTTCTTGTATACATAGTCGTCACTTAGGTAGTCCAGAACACAATAAATTTAGCTTACCATGGGACTAAGTCGATTTGTGTAAGATGTCCCAAGATATTTGTTTATTTAATATAGCGATTTTTGCCTACAGCTACTGCCAAAATTGGTTTGACAGACTATAATCTTTGGATTAATTATTCTGACCACGATCTATGCATCTCGTTATCCAATTAAAAAAAAAACAATATAAAAGCCGCGATTCTTTAAAGATTGCCATAGATAACGAATTTTTCTATAGAATCAAAAGTTTAATTGGCGAGGTTTCCGATAAGAGCTATTAAAGAAACATGCGCTTTTTAGATACGAGGGTTAAGTGAGAATGTATGTTTGTTTGTCTTGCCTTTTTAGATAACACTGCTAGAATTTACAATTGTGAATTACTTATTTATTTCAGAATGGCTCAGCACTATTTTATTGAATTTTAGGTATAGGTATCGTTAGACAAACAAACGTGTACAGTGCGTGATTTGAATGATACCAATGTAATTTATAGTACCTATATTATCTACTATGCTTAATTTAACGAATTGAAAATTCTGAATATATGGCGCCCATGAAAAACTTTTATTTTGTATTGTATTGTATTCTAACCATTTTTCGCAACTCGATATCAAACGTGCCTATTTTGCGTGGTCCCAACGTTGGCCCAATACTTGTTGGAAACTTCTCATACATCCTCGAATTACTTCACAGATGTAATTATGCATATTTCCTCACGATATTTTACTTCACCGTACATGTGAATACCAAATGATATTTCGTACATAAGTTTTTTGAAAGACTCATTTCTACGAGCCCGGATTTGAACCTATAATTTTGTAAAACCTACTATTTTTATTATTTATTTTTCTTTAAACATATGGCATAATTTCGAAATCGCCATTGAATTCAGAATACCGCGTGTAAATCTAATACGGGTGATAAATTAAACCAGGCATGAGATTCATCAGTGTAATCATGGATTACGAGGTCTTTTTAAGTTACACTTAATTATGACCCCACAGACTTTTTTTAAGATTTTCGGGGCAGCAATGTATGTACGAACATTTGTTATTATTGATACGGCAGTTATGTCATCTGTTTTTGAAGCTGTCAACGAGTGTTTTGAGTGTGTTGCTCTACGCTCTACATTGCGCGCCGAATTATTTTGTATGGATAGTTTTGTTAAAAGTTATCTAAATATACTTAATATGTCCTACACTAACACCCGTTAAGAGCTTCGCCCGTATTATACTCTGTTCGGTTTGGTGTTTAAAAAAAAGGTAGGTAAACAATCTTGCAGCATTTTGAAAAATGCACATAAAAATTCAAACTAGGTACTTAATTAATCAAAAACAATGTAAATCACTGTATTTCCTTGTTATATTATGTATATTTGCTAAAACTTATTTTCTACTCGTAGTTTTCAATAAAAAGATACTGCAAGATTGTTAACCTTTTTTTAAACACCAAACCAAACACAGTATCAGACTGAATTTTTCCGCAACCTTGCATTGATTCCTTGCATTGCTTGCATTGTTATGCAGCAGATGCGTTACAATCCATTTTCAAATTTAATGGAACTAAAAGCAATAAAACTCTTGTCTCACATGAATATCTTGGAGACCGTTACCTGCTTTGAAATGTGAAATAAGTTTAGGCAGTGTCATCCCAAGGTTTGTGACCTTACTTGAACATTGGGTTTTCCGCAATGAGTCAACTTAAATATTTTTAAACACATAACGTACAGTTACATAACAAATTGCCATCGTTATTTTAAGCATTTGGATCACGTATACGATATTGATAAAAATTGGTAGGCTGGTAGAGTCAATAATGCCGAGCAGGATCCACCAAATTTCCTAAAATGTTTGTGGGCTGATTTTTATTTTGTTATAGGTTTTACAAATTTTGACATTTTCATATTTTTTCTACTCAGAATCGCGAGCTCTTTCGATATTCATTAGCATACAAAAGTGTCCCGAGAATTCCATACATTTTATTGTCTTCCACTGGGTTACGATCGAAGAAAGTGCATGAAAAATAGTAACTCAATGGAATTTTTTGTTGGGACACTTTTTTTATTTTTATCATGATCGAAAGAGGTCGTGATACTGAGTAGAAAAAATGTAAAAAAAACAAATTTGGAATATTTTGAAAAGTTACAACAAAATAAAAATCTGCCCTTGTATGAAACATTCCTTATTTGTTACCAAAAATATATAGGAATTTGGTAACAAAAATACAAACTTTCTGGGACATTTTGGGAAATGTGATGGATCCTGCTCAGCAACATTGACTTGATCACCATTTATTGCTGGACCAATTAATGAATAAAAAACTAAAACTCACTTATTTAGATATGTTACGAGTATGTATTACATAAAGTGGCAGTCGCCAAATAGCTCTTATTTTGTTTTGAGTAGTAAAATGTCCTTATTTTATATAAAAAAAACTGGCCAAGAGCATGTCGGGCCATGCTCAGTGTGGTTTCGTGGTTATTCAAAAACAGCTGGGCCGATTATAGTCGAAATATATTTATTTTAAAGTATTCTATAAGCTCAATATCCATGATTTATTTCTTATTTTTAGGACCCATAATACCCATATATCAAAAGTTAGAGGGGGGTGACACATTTTTTTTTATTCTGGAGCGGTTCTACGAAAATATTGACTTTACATAAAAACTTTCTATTGGTGAGACTTATTCTTTTTAAAATACGTAGGTATTCAACGATACCCTGCTGGATTACAGCAAAATAATAAAATAAAACATCCCACTTTAATAATAGGGGAGGTACTTGAAAAACATTTTTTTTCTACATTTTATCCTACAACTTTGCCGGAGTAATAAATGTACCAAATTAAAAATTTCCAGAACTCACAGCCAGGGAGCTATGCTGCGGACAGACAGACGGACGGACATGGCGAAACTATAAGGGATCCTAGTTTACTACGGAACCCTAAAAACAAGTCAGGTTGAATTGAAGGCCAATCAACTTTGGCTGTACACTTTGACAGCCCTAAACACCACAATATGGTGATTCAAAATTTGTTTTGTTTCTTGCTTCACGCGTAGTTCGAGTACTATGCACATGCAATTTATACGAGAATGTCATCCGCATACGTTAAAATACCGTGCAGGAATCCGAAATACTTTAATGTGTTCTCACGAACATACGAATATTGCATCTGAATTTAATCATTTGCATATTCGTATATTGTGTAATGCTTTTCCTTGTAGTATTATGAAAGAGATATTAGTGAATTATCGATTGTTAGAAAACATTTATTGTTATAAATATTACGAAATGTGCGCTTTTTATGGTAATTTAATAACATTGTTACTTCATTATAATATGCATATTGTATGCATTATTCATCGATCAATTAAATGTGTTATTTTAGGGTTCCGTATCCAAAGGGTAAAACAGGACCCTATTACTAAGGTTCCGCTCCGCTATCTGTCTGTCAGTCTGTCAGACTGAACCGTGACAATTGAAAATTATAAATTATATATGTTGCCATTATACTTAACAACAATACTAAAAAGTAGAATAAAATAGATATTAAAGCGCGCTCTTATAAATACAAAAAACCGGCCAAGTGCGAGTCGAACTCGCGCGCGAAGGGGAACCATTATCAATTTATAATTTAAAAAATACAGTTAAATCAACCTACCTCAAAAACTATAGGAGATAATTTAATCAAACTAAAAATCGTTGATAGAGTTTATTGATGTGCATAACATATATATTTTTTAGAATTTTATATCTCGTAGTTTAAAAAATAGAAGGGGGGTGGGACACATTTTTCTGACTTTGAGAGCTGATATCCCGAAAACGATTTGCTTAAATAAAAATGAGATGTATAAACCTTCATATTGTTACGCCGATGGCATGATAAAAACTACAAATATGATTTTAGACACGTTAGAAGCGTTTTCAGCAGGCTAAAATGCGTTTTCAGGCCGTTTCAGAAGGTCCTCTTTCACATACTACAAAATCAAATATTCACCCCAGATACCGTCGTTTTCAGGCGCCTGAAACATGTTTTCAGGCCGTTTCAGGATACCCTCTATCGGATGGCGCAATAACCTGAAAACCCGTTTTCAGGCGTTTTCAGGACCCCTTTTGAGCCTCTCAAGTTCAAATCGGTATATAGCTAAATTTCCCATAGGAGTGAAAGAGAAAGCACTATTAGATAAAGACAGCATGAGAGAATGTTCTGGAAGGATGTGAATGAGACAGCTATAGAGAGAACATTCTGGACGGGTGTGAAAGAGAAACCTGTAGAAAGAGACAGCGATACTCTAGAATGTTCGCGCACCTAACTCGGGAACTTTCTAGAGTCGAATCTTCTCGTACTTTGTAGATTTGAGTGGCTAGTATAAATACACAGCATGACCCGGCCGAGGAGTAGTTTCAATCGAGACAGCGAAGAGATAACATTAAAAGCGAAGACTGCGATTGTATCGGCGAGTTTGAGAGCGTAAAAGTGAAACAGTGTGACGTGTTAAGGGTGTGACCAGTGTTTTAGTTTGGTGTTTGTTCTTTTAATTAGTAATTAAAGTCTCAGTTTTAATTAGTGGCTTATTTATACATTTTCTATAGAAAACCCACCCCACGAACGTAACATTTGGTGTCAGAAGTGGGATAGAAAATGGGTATAACGCCACGTGACAACGAGACCGAGCCAAAAGGAGTTGTGACCCGGAGCCAAGCTGCACGCGAGGAACCTGCAGCGCGGGAGGATATTGCAGTACCTGAAGAACCTCTAGCATGTGAGGATACTGCATCTAAGCCCGGAACGTCTGGTTTGCAGGCTAAGAGTACTCAAGACGTAGACCTCAGAACTATTCTGATTCTCCTGAAGGAGCAGTCGCGGAAACAAGAAGAACAGTTGCGGAAACAAGAAGAACAGTCGCGGAAACAAGAAGAACAGTTGCGGAAACAAGAAGAACAGTCGAAATTGATTCTTCAAGAGTTGCACAAGGCTGCTACTGAATGGAAGCAAGAAATGTACGAAGTCCAAGGGAAGCTCAGTGACATGAAGAACAAGATTCATGTTATAGAGGAAGCGGTTGAGCGTCGCCTCCAGAAGCTTGAATTAAAAGTAGCTAATGGCATCAGTACCTGCGCACCCGAGATATCTGTGCCGGGAGGTGGAAAATTTAAGGCACCTCCTTTTGATGGAACATCTTCGTGGGCGGCGTACAAGCTACAGTTTGAGTCCGTGTCCAAAGCAAACGGTTGGAGTAAGGAGCAAGCGATGACGGCTCTGACGCTGGCACTTCGTGACGAGGCTCTTACAATTCTAGAAGCTCTTGGAAAAGAGCAAACTTACGACCGGCTTCTAGAAGCATTAGAAGCCCGTTACGGAGACAGTCATCTGGAACATGTCTACCGAGCTCAGCTGAAAGACAGAACGCAGGGACGTAATGAGACATTGCAACAATGGGCCCTGGAAATTGAAAAGCTGGTCAGAAAGGCATACCAACGTTCAGCTGACTCTTTGATAAAAACCATGCTGGTGCAGGCATTTGTTGATGGGATCCGAGATTTGGAAGTAAGGGCGGCAGTACGACTAGGGCACCACGAAAGCTTTAAGGATGCCGTAGCTCATGCCCTAGAAGTTGAAGCTGTACGCCAAGATTCATCAGGATCGTATAAGCTACGTGAGATTTCTGCCAGGGAGCCGATTGCACCTCATCGGGAGTTTGGGCCACGATGTTACCATTGTGGAGAACGTGGCCATATACAAACTAGTTGCACGAAAAGAAGGATTGCACCTCATCGGAAGTTTGGGCCACGATGTTACCATTGTGGAGAACGTGGCCATATACAAACTAGTTGCCCGAAAAGAAGCATTGCACCTCATCGGAAGTTTGGGCCACGATGTTACCATTGTGGAGAACTTGGCCATATACAAACTAGTTGCCCGAAAAGAAGCAGCAGGAGAGAACGAGATGAATCCCCTGTGACCAGGAATAAGGGCTCTGTACGACCAGAGCCGCAGCAGGGAAACGAGTAAGAGCCAGGACTAAGGGACGAGTGCTGGCTGGAGGTCGAAATGTCCCAGTAGTTATCTCACAAGCCAACGACGGGAATAGTCTGGTCGTCAAGGGAGAAATTGGTGGAATACCATGTAACCTTACTATCGACACCGGAGCTTCTCGGACGGTGATTAATCATTGGCTTCTAAAACACCTGACTCGAGGTCATGTAGTCCAGCCGACGCATCTACAGCTGCTTACAGCCACTGGCCAGTATATTCCCATCAAGGGAGAGACAGGAGTGGATTTAAGAATTGGCAAGCACATTTATCGGCACAAAGTGATTGTTGCCGACATAATTGATGACTGTATTATTGGACTAGATTTTATGAGGTGCCATGGTTATAAAATTGACATGGAAGTTGGAGTCCTGAAAACTAGATTTGATGAGGTTCCAATGGAAGGAAGAATTAGTGGGAATGTTTACTGCTCTAGAAGACCTGTTCTCCTACCAAAGGCACAGGTTCGAGTCCCAGTGCGTTTACCAGGAACAGCAAGTCAGGGAGGGCGTCGATGTGTAGTTGTGGAAAAAGTATCCAACGGTAAACCATGGATGGCAGCTCGTACAGTGGTTACGAAGATCAATGACGTTACGTATCGGATACGGAGGAATTTACGAAGCCCATGCAAGATTGTTCACGTTGACCGGCTCGCCAAATACCACGGAAATAATGATGCTCGGGACGAGCATGTCTTAGGAGGGGGTAGTGTTACGCCGATGGCATGATAAAAACTACAAATATGATTTTAGACACGTTAGAAGCGTTTTCAGCAGGCTAAAATGCGTTTTCAGGCCGTTTCAGAAGGTCCTCTTTCACATACTACAAAATCAAATATTCACCCCAGATACCGTCGTTTTCAGGCGCCTGAAACATGTTTTCAGGCCGTTTCAGGATACCCTCTATCGGATGGCGCAATAACCTGAAAACCCGTTTTCAGGCGTTTTCAGGACCCCTTTTGAGCCTCTCAAGTTCAAATCGGTATATAGCTAAATTTCCCATAGGAGTGAAAGAGAAAGCACTATTAGATAAAGACAGCATGAGAGAATGTTCTGGAAGGATGTGAATGAGACAGCTATAGAGAGAACATTCTGGACGGGTGTGAAAGAGAAACCTGTAGAAAGAGACAGCGATACTCTAGAATGTTCGCGCACCTAACTCGGGAACTTTCTAGAGTCGAATCTTCTCGTACTTTGTAGATTTGAGTGGCTAGTATAAATACACAGCATGACCCGGCCGAGGAGTAGTTTCAATCGAGACAGCGAAGAGATAACATTAAAAGCGAAGACTGCGATTGTATCGGCGAGTTTGAGAGCGTAAAAGTGAAACAGTGTGACGTGTTAAGGGTGTGACCAGTGTTTTAGTTTGGTGTTTGTTCTTTTAATTAGTAATTAAAGTCTCAGTTTTAATTAGTGGCTTATTTATACATTTTCTATAGAAAACCCACCCCACGAACGTAACAATATAATTTTCAAAGACCTTTCTATTAATACCCCACGCTTTTTATACAACTAAAAAAACATTTTCTGTCCCTCAGTTACATGTATGGAGGGCCCCCACCCTAATGGTTTTTTGTACAATTTAGTATCATAATCCTGTAGCGATTTATATAACAAATATCCTTACCAAAGGCAGACTGGACATGACGAATCTATAAGGGTTCCGTTTTCCGAACCCTAAAAACGTGATTTTTTTATGATAAATTCATAATGATACGGAACCCTTCGTGCGTGAGTCAGACTTCTACTTAACCGGTTTTTCATTATAACATATTTCTTACATACAGTCAAAGACAAAATAAGGTGTACACAAAAATGTTCAAAAATACGTCCCAGTGGACTCTAATTCTGTGTAATAAGAACGTCGTAATTTATTTATGAGCGGATTCTTTCGATAGTTATTTTTGCACTTGACTGTAGGTACCATTCAGATTTTATTTTCTTTTTCTACAAAATCATTATTCTATTAGTTAATTATCGTGTATACCTACTAACTATTGGTATTCGCTCAATCAATAGGCAAAACTTGCAATAATAGTTCATTGATGAAATTCTACACTTGACTAAAAACTTTACACTGCGCACACCGTACCGGCAACGTTGCGTGCCATGCACGTAGCGTGTCGGGGCCGACAAAATATTCTCGCCGACAATTCTTGCCGGTCCGTGCATGGCACGCGACGGTGTTGGCCGGCGACGGAACGTCCTAGTGGGCAGAGTCTCATACTTTTCCATACAAAGAATATTTTTTTGTCTGATACGTTCATGCTACGGTCATGGTATGCTACGGTCTAGTGGGCAGAGACCTTAAGTATTGTGAAATTGAACAGTGATTTTAGTCTACGGGATAAAAACAATCTTCAATTCGTTGTACATTACGTCAAATGATAAAATTGTACACCTAGATAATGAAACTTTTGATAGTGTACAATGTTTGTGGAAGTAAATACATAAAGACACTACAATGTAATCCGATACTTTAAGATACATATGCGTTTTGTCTTTATCTGTCACTTTGACTAATTGTATTTATCGGAAAGAGACAAAATCTCTCAAAGTCTACCTTATCGGGAGGTAATAAACATTTGTATTTATTATTGGCATTTATCATCGCAATATGTCTTTACATAAATATCGAATTTATTTTCATTTAAATCTTATTACCCTGATTTATTTCAAGTTAAGTTGTATTCTTGTGTTGCCAGTATCTCCTCGGGGTGTCTCCTTTCATTATCTTAATTTTTTTTCACCTTGGCAACCGAAAGCTAAATAAAAATAACGATACTAAGTTAGCCAAAGTGATATTTATTATACTAATATATATCGCATTTCGACAGTTTTTTTCGTTGGTCTTTGCGTGCATTTATTTTGTAATCGTTCGAGAAATGTTTCCATTTTTCGTTCAAAGACCTCGAAAGGGTCGTGTGCCTGTCGTTTGATATCTTTGTTTTTTTTGTGGTTGTGCTTTTATCTTGAACTGGAATCCTTTAATTGGACAGTGATAGTGCAAAAAAAGATTTGAAGGTTCAGTGACTTTGTGTAAAGGTTTTGAAGCCATATCAAATTTGCTCTTCTGCGATTACTGCTTAACGCCTCCCAACTTTACAAGCTACTAAGTATTGTTTGTTTCTTTCGCTTTTATGGAAATATTGATGATACCGAGAGGGACAAGCATATTTAACGGCTTCCTAAGTTAGCATGCGCTTATGAATGTAGGTACTCTTTGTAATTCAATTCTCAGTTTCGTTTTAAGTTATTTTTCTCTATTTTATACTAATGGCCTATGTATACTAAATCCTAGGTTCAAAATCATTTTCTGTTAGTTTGAGAGTAATATGTGGTGATAAATAATTATACAAAAACCCGACCCTTATCGGATTTCGAAGGCAGGTTCACTGCATATTGAATTGACTGAGGTGCAAAGGCCGTAAAAAAAGGAAAGGAATAATAATCAATGTATCAATTCTAACATCCTTTAAAACAGCTCTCCAAAATTATGTTTTTGTTTACAATTAAAAAAGCACTTAAAATATTATCCCGAAAAATACGAAAAAACCCTCTCTTATCATGTGCTTACAATTTATAAGCCCTAACGCACGTAAGACGGTTTTATATGACTTTCCTCGTGATTTTGCATAAAAAATCGCTTTGCGGTTTAGATGTTTATTTTTAGGCCCTTTGATAACTTGAAGGTAACTTAGTGCCAAAAAAGTTATTTATCAAACGTTGTTTGAGTTTTATTGGTATTCGAGAGTCAGGGGTGCAATGACACACGGACATTCTAATTCAAGTTAATGTTTTATTTATATACTTTATAAATGAAATAAAACAATGAAAACGGATAAACTCGCGTGTATGAACTAACTTTAACTTCATTCCGACGTTTCGAACACTTTACAGGGTTCGTGGTCTGCATATGACTCATGGTTTTCATAGTTTTATTTCATGTGTCATCCTCACGGTAACCAAAGAAAATATTATACTTTATAAAGTTATGTTTTTAATTTTTGATAAATTATCAGTATGAACAAAATGAGAGGGTGCCCCATAGAAAATTGCAATCGGTAGAGCAAAGAGCTCCTTTATTGGTTCGAACATCCTACATAATTGCAAAAATAAGAAGCACCCTAAATTACGCATAGTTAATAGAAGAGGCCTACGCCCAACAGTGTACTATCATAGGATGATAATGATGAATAATAGGTATACTATGTCAAACAATCACTGTTAGTAAAAAAAGGTGGAAAATGCAAAAAATGTTTGCGGTATGAGTTGACTGCTCATAGGAAATTTGAATTTGCTGCCTTTTTACGGAGATTGCTGGATAGAGTACGTACATGCATATAGTATCGGGAATGAAACATAGTAGTACGGTAACCTAAATGTCACATTTTAATCATCATCAGCCTATGATAGTCTACTGCTGGACGTAGATGCCTCTCCTATTAACTATGCGTATAGACGCATTAGGAGGTAAATGCCCATAATCGCCACGCCGGGCAAGCGGATTGGCGATCGCAATAATGTGTCCACTATGATGACGCTGCTGCCCATCACCAATGTTTTATCAAATAATGGTCAGTGACACTTCAATCCCTCAGTCGACTCGTACGATATCCGCAGGAGGAGTTGGGGTGGTGACAAATGTATTCTTACTGCCGTCACCACACGGCCGGCTCCATTTTAATAGTATCAATAAATGACGTCAACTTACTATAACACTTAAAATAGACCAGCTATTAACATAATTATAATATGGACCGAAACCTGCGTATAGAACTATAATTACGATCATTATGACATCATACTCTTGCTTTCGTATTGGTTGCGATTGACTCCGCGATACAAGATATAAGCGTTGCCTGGCTGTGGAATTATCGGTATCACATCATCATCGGTGGACATCTTTTATTTGCTTTGTTTACTGTACATTCAGTTTTGTTTTCTTATGTACTGCTGTTGATGCCTCAAATAATAGTACATTACTGCAGACGACAGGAAAGATGGGCTTACCGGTTGAGTAGGTATGGACGGCCGAACGTAGTGAGGCCGGACAGTGATACGAAGCCGATAAGCCCATTTCACGGCGAGGCATGTATAATGCTTTTCTCAAACATATGCAATGAAATAAAAAATACGACAATCAAAATAACAGAATTTAGCTCCTTAGCCTGTTCATGAAAACCGACGCCATGTTTTTAAAAAGTATTACTTACCGGCCTAGGCCGTTAAATTCTTATCTCGAGGTCATCGGCCTGCAACGTCATACTTTAAAGCCTATTATGACGAACATAATGACAACATTTCATTGCATGTTTGAGGAAATAAAATAAAATAAATAAAAATTATCCTACCTTTGGCCACTGCCGGACATATGTCGCTCTTATTATCTAAAAAGCATATGGACGCATTAGGAGGTAAATGCCCACAATGCACGCTGGGCGAGCGGGTTGGCGATCCACTATGATGACGCTTTTGCCCATCATCAATCTTTTATAATCCGTCTGATATAATTATCACTACACTTTTGAGCCATTTGCTGTAAAAGTGTACCTTTTAATTTTTATATGCGATCATGGACTGTAATACATCATTTTACTCGGCATCGTGCGTACTTTTCAGTTATGAAACAAAAAAAGTATGTCTCTAATGTCGCGAAAATAAGTATGTAAATTGAGATTACTCAGTTTACTTAGTTACTCCCTTATAGGCTTTTATGACTCGAGTTATTATTCCGCTTACCGACCGTGATGCATACAATGTTTTTCATCACACTTGCCGACAAAAAAAAAATAAGTTTTAAGACAAAATATTATTAAATGACGTATTGACATTTCTATTACTCGCTAGGGAATTTCACTTTTCTATTACTCCCGCTACGAATGCAAGCAATGGCGCGCTTAGACAGCAAGTGTGATGAAAAAAAAATCAGTCAACCTTAATAAATTCAGTGATCCAATATCGCTCGGAATATGCGCTAACCATAGACAATGAATTTTCTATCTGACTCACACGCACCTGTATTATAGTGACGTCACTAGGAAGTGACATTTGTGACCTTTTCTCGTCTTGTTTATGGACGCCATTAAAATTATTCGAGTATCGGCACTCCCTGACTATGTCACTATTAGTAAATGTAACTTACATGTTTGAAGCTTGAGAAATGATCATTCGCATTACTTATAAGTTTTATAATGTAGCTATGTACAATTGTACAACGCACAGTACCAGACTTGGCGATCAATTATTCATTCGATATTATTTATATTAAAATTATAAATATTAGATGTCATGTACCAAAGAAAACAAACAGAGTTCCCGCCTCCAGCATTGGGATCTCGGTAGCTCGGTATGCTTTCTATGGTAAATGACAACTAATATTTATAATTTATGTACATAAGTAGCGTTACTATTATTATTTAAAAACACAAATCAAAATTATTAAAATTGTTTGAAAAATTGTAATTCACGCGGATTATTAACATGTTTAGGTCGAAAAATGCTCTACGTGTTTCACTCCGTATATGAAGGTGCCGTAGAGTGGGGATAGAAAGAGCATTCGCTAGTTTGGTGTAAACCCACTTTGAGGAGCTATCTCAAGAGCCAATCGCCATAGCTGCGCGACGATTACTTTTTCATATTCTAGAGATTAAAGTATTACCTATATCAGAATTAATAACAATTTCCGTACGAGAATATGGGCATCAAACATTTATCACTACATAGTACAAAATAAAGTCACTTTTTCTGTCCCTACGTCCCTCTGTACGCTTAAATCTTTAAAAAACTACGCACCGGATTTTTATGAGATTTTTTTTAATAGGTAACTCAAGAGGAAGGTTTTTATGTCTATAATAATCTTTTTTTTTATGTAACACATTCTTTAATGCATGTTATTTTAATAAGATGTATTATTATACTGTTTTGAAAAAATAAGTCCACCTGAGTTTCTTACTGGTTCTTCTCAGGCACGGCGTAGGGTTTGAACCAGTAGTAGATTTTTTTAGTAGATTTTTTTTCTCTCTCTTGATAATGTCAGACGATTCGAAAGTGCTTATTAATAAGCTTACTTGAATAAAGAATAGTTTGACTTTGACTTTGACTTTGACTTTATGTAGGTATAGTACCCGTAGTCCCGTACGAAGCCGGGGCGGGTCGCTAGTTACTTATAAGAGCATCACAAACATTATCAGCCTCTCTCAATCCACTGCTGGACGTAGGCTTCTCCTGTTAACTATGCGTATGGACACATTAGGGGACAAATGCCTGTAATCGTCACCCTGGGTAAGCAGATTGGCGATCGCAGTAGTGTGTCCACTAAGATGATGCTGCCCATCATCAATCTTTATAAACGAATATTCCTTGACATTTCAAATTATACTGTTTTGAAAAAACAAATCCCGCTGAGTTTCTTACTGGTTCTTCTCAGGACAGTGGGGTTAGAACCGGTAGTAGTTTTTTTTCCTTGATATTGTGTCAGACACAATTATAAAATGCTTTTATAATAGGCTTACTTGAATAAAGAATTGTTTGACTTTGACTTTGCAACCCTTAGTCGACTCTTACAACACCCTCGGAAGGATTTATGGTGGTGAACAATGCATTTTTCCTAACTAGTGAGGAAAAGTAAACTTTGCGCACTCTTCGCATGCATTAATATCTCTTTTTAAGGTATATATTATAGTAGTGCGGAAAAACTTTTTTTCGGCGAGGGTGAAAGTTGGAGCCCGATTGAAACGAGGGCGACAATCACCCGAGTTAAAAAAGTTTTTGCACGTGTAAAGGACGACTTTTTCCATAACAAGTGCGTCAAAGGAGAAATTACCGCGCGCGAAGCGTGCGCAAAGTTCGTTTTTGCGCACTAGTTAGGAAATAGTACATTTTACACAAACAAACATGAAATTCGAAACGAGTGGCGATGTTTTAAAACACGACCGACAGGGAGTGTTTTAAATCGTTCGTTTTAAATAATTCGAATCGTTTTTGCACGTGTCTCGTACGACGTTTTTTAGTACAGATGGCCCTCCGAAGTTTTAGACCTGACGTAAAATGACACACTTCTCGCACTAGAGCCTAAAAACCACACCATCTGTACTAATAAAAAAATTTTGCAGTTGCATCGAAATGTACTATATTAGTATCCCTATAGGATTCAATTAAATTGATTGTTAGTTCCCGTTCTCATTATCTTTAGAAAATTCTCAACTTATGAAACCTCTGTAATCATTGCTACTCAGGTGTTATTTTGGTCTCAGAGTAAAATGTATATAATTACAACAAAAAGCTCGTTTCGGGAACTTTTATGGCCCATAAAGCGGTTAAAAGGCCACTGCAACTTAAGAATGTGAATCCTGTTGATTTATTTGATTACTCTTTTTATTTGGTTAAGCAAAAAGTGCAATGAATTTTAAGTAAACGTAACGTAGGCAATATATTGATTTAAACTTTCACGATTATCACTCATATTTTAAAGACAAACGGGTCTTAATCGCGTAATAATTAAACGTAAGTTTACGCGATTAAGACCCGTTTGTCTTTAAAATATGAGTAACGTAGGCACCTATAAACTATGTATATTAAATCTGTAAAGTAAGATTTAAAGGGACTTGCGTGTTAAAGTGCATGCAGACCAAAAGGGCATTCGCTGTTCTACCCCCCTACTCTAATAAAGAATAAATATAATATGTAATTTATAATTATATCCATTAAGGAATAAATGAGGCTTTATTTATTTATTTTTTAAACATTTTTTTATTTTTTAAAACGGTTAGCAAGCTCTTATATTACGTATCGAATCAGAACTGAGATACGAGCTATTTCAAGTAGGTATGTGTTACTTAGGGGTGCGCCAAAGTATTTATAAAATTGCAACTTAGATTATTAGAACACCGAAAATTTTTCTTATATAATTTAACTTCATAATGATCGATATTTAGAATAATCTTTGTTCATAATTATCATTACATAGAATAATTTATGTTCATAATATTGTTTTTCATACATATTTTTAGTACTAACTTTATGTTTATATAATTTTTCACTATACTTATTTTATGCTATATATTCTAATGTTATAGGTATTTATTTTTATCTGTACTGGTTTTATGTATGAATTATTTTTGTTTAATTAAATATAAATCGTACTATTACTGTAAACTAGCTACCTGCACAAATCAGGTTGTGGCAGAGTAGGTACTGTACTAAACGGGTTCCCTCTAAACTTTTTTTGTCCGAAACGCTTAGGACATAACAGACTTGGTATAATCTATTTTGGCATCATTTTAATGAGACAGAAACATCACTTGGCTTAAATAACAATATTTCGAATATTATTTTGTCCGAAACTATCTTGGCATATCATTATTTACGCCGAGTGTTATAAGACAGAAATTAGATTTGCATTTTTTTTTGGGCATGTAGCCACATGTTCGAAACTTGCCTTTTTCGTCAGGGAGAATTTGCTGTTAGGGTGAAAATTTCTGCAGTGAGCGAGCGAAGCGAGCGAACAAAACCTTCCGGGGCAGATCCGACTCGGATAGGTTAGGTTAGAAGACTAAGGCGGGAGCTTTGCTCCCACCTTAGTCTTCGAGGTTATTTTTTTTAGCAACCTAGAAAGTACTCAGCTCAGTAACACAGTAAGTAACGTACAGAATATTACTACTACCTCGATTATATTGAGAGGTTGTAATGATTCCTTCTCTGTTATGCTAAAACAAACTATGCCGATACTTTTTATGCACATCCAGATTATGCCTCATCATAAATAGGAGCATCGAAATTATGCTCGAATAATATTCGAACAACTCGAAATCTGCCACAAAGAAATATGCTAAAGTTGAGTATGCCACAACAGTTTCTACACAAAGCCCATTATGACTACATAGTTTATGTTATTCATAAGAGAATTATACCACAACAGAGTGAACCTAATGGGAAAATGTTTATAAATAAACAATTTATTTCAAATAACTTTATGAGTGTAGATTAATCTACTTGACGACTTTAGGAGGATAAAATTTCGAAATAAAAATCGTTATGAACATTGTAGGTAGAAGTATAATTTTTAGTAAGAAAAAAAGTATGAGAAATTTTTTTCGGAGTAATGATGATTATGAGTAAAAAACGGTATTAGTAAAAATATTCGAAGAATAAATTGTATAAGTGCCAATATGGACCCGTTACTTAGTCTCATGATAACGTATGCAATGGCGACGGATCAAATGGGCGTGTAGCATTAACCAAACAATGCGTTATGAAAGACTGTCGCCGCTGGCGCAGTTTCAACCGTCTTTTATGAGCTGTCGGCGGATATGTTTTAAGCGCTTCATTTACTTTGTTTACTATTCATCCCACTTGAACTCATATATTGGTACGAACTAGAGGGATATAATGTACATTGTGTAATAAGGGCGGTAAATAAGAAAATGTGAAAAAGTAAAACCGGAACAGGCGTGGATCTAGGACTTCGTTGAGGGGGGGGGCACTGTCCTATGACATGACCGTATTTTATACATAAAACAGCACCTAGACATACAAAAGTCCAGTGTGAGGAGGGCAAGTGCCCCCATTGCCCCTCCCCCCTGGATCCACGCCTGTACCGGAAGACGCAGCGTGGGTAAGCCCCTACAAGGTGGACTGATGACCTGGTGAAAGTCGCAGGAGTTCGTAAAAATCTCAGACTATAAGTGTACGGTCGACGTCAAAGATATCATTACGGTTTAGGTGCCACAAATATATTTACATGACCTTAACCCAGATAAGCCTAAAATCAAAAAATGTGACCTCCGGATTTTTTACGATAAAGTGATTAATTGTCAATAAAACACTAAAATTATCAAAAAAAAATCGGTGTTATAACACCTGTTCGGTGTAAGTGGGTTAATGTCAAGGCAATAAA
This sequence comes from Thaumatotibia leucotreta, assembly GCA_025490895.1. Lineage (NCBI taxonomy): Eukaryota > Metazoa > Arthropoda > Insecta > Lepidoptera > Tortricidae > Thaumatotibia > Thaumatotibia leucotreta. The sequence goes on from JALPQI010002662.1 coordinate 91,494, forward strand.
GTCTTGTAAATATATTTTTGGCGCCAAAACTGTAACGATATCTTTGACGTCGACTGTACATATTCCACTTTAAATAGTCCAAGGGCTTCCGTAACATATCGATAATCATGATAAACAGATCATTAAGAACAATTGAACATATGACAAAACATAGATAAGATCGATCAAATCGATTATACGACGGAGCCTGCAATCGAAAGTGGACCAATTGACCAGTAGGTACGCTTAGCACACGATTGGGACCACAGTATGTCGCTGCGAGATAGATTTCCCGCCTTTTACTTACTATATTAATAAAAGAGGGACAGATAGTTTGTCTCGTGGCGATACAGGGTGAACGATATGAAGTGTTACCAATTTCAAAGGACGGCGATTATTTAGTTGCAACAATTCATTACCATAAGTAAGAAAAAACAAGAGACGACATATTATATTTTTCTCAAACATGCAATGAACGACAATGCAATGACGACATATTATATTTTTCTCAAACATGCTTTTTGGGCGGTAGATCTAAAAACGTAAACACATCTATTTGAATCAATATATTTATTAAAATAAAAATACTTACAGTTTTAAAAAGTTGATAGTATTGAAATTAAGTTTATTTAAAATAGAATACACACTATTGTTAGCAGCACTGTAAATGCCCTAATTTAAAGTACACTACAACTGTGTAATCCTGCCGGCGATTTGACACTTCACTTAACCTCAAATCTAGAGAAGCACTATGTCCAATTTTCTGCAAATTGCGGAATCACAGAAGACCCTGGAGAATAGTGTCCGCAAGATGCTCTCAGAGTTTGAGCAGAGGCTGCATAACTCCCCAGCATCCAAGGTGACCGTTGCCAGCATTAGCGAGGAGCTAGCGGTCTTCAAGGAGCAGACTTTGGAGTTGCTCAGGCTGATGGGGCAGCAAATCAATGCACTTAGCAAGTCCCAGGACATCATGGAGATGAGACACCGAAGAAAGTTTCTTCTCTTTAGTGGTGTCCCTGAACAGGCCGGTGAAAATGTCAGTGCTACAGTTGCTTCAATTGTTAGTGAGCACTTGAAGATTGCTGAAGTTACATCGGACTCTCTACGGGCTTGTCACAGGCTTGGTAAGCCGGCTGAAGGTCGCTGTAGACCCATCTTGGTTCGTTTTAGAGACATTACTCTCAAAACAACAGTTTGGAGAAAGAAGACGGCCTTCAAGGGGACCCCACTTTCTGTAGCAGAGTTCCTTACTCCACAACGGCAGGCTTTGTTTGTTGAGGCTCGCAAGGTTTTCGGCATGAGGAGCTGCTGGACACTCGACGGTAACATACTCGTTAAGATGCGAAATGGTACGCGTGATCGCATCGAGACCGTGGATGACATACTCCGCCTGAAGAACTTGCAGGCCGACAGCCAGCTGCTGGCCACATCCACGCCGGAGCCCTCAGCTGACGGAGGGGCTGCAGCTGATCCCAGTGGCCAGCCTGGCCGATCTCGTCGAGCGGTGAAGCCGGTTTCGCACTACTAACTGGTTGTGCTTGTTTTGCGGTAAACATTGCAAAAATTTGGCCCTGGTTACGTTCTCTTTCTATATTTATGAGTTTTATATTTTAATCGTATAAGTGGGTAACTTTCTACGCAATGTAGTAGTTGTTCTTTTACCCACTAATTTACATCTCATTGTATAACTTGTAAAGTAACCACAATTTTTTTTTCTCATTTATATGTCATCTGTCAACTGTCACATTAGACATGACGTGACCAGGTTTGTTTAAGTTGTATTTTAAAACATCTTTTTTCGTGTTTATTTTTAGAATAGTTCGGATTTGTTGTTTACTTTGTAATCTCTCACAGACAAACCGGCAGGATGAGCAGGAAATTGTATAAGTGTATTTTGTGCTGTTGTTTATAATGCTCGTTTTAGTCTAGCTTGTATTATTTTGGTCTTATATTTATCTAGCGTATTTATTTATATAACTTGTTTATGTCTGATGAAGATACTTTCTTTTCTGCCAGCAACGATAGTTCGGATTTTAAATCGATCGATTCATTCGATAACTCGCTCTCATTGCACACACTCTTAACACAAAAATTTGATTCTGCTCACTTAAATGTCTGCCATATAAACGCCCAAAGCATACCATCTAGGGAATGCAACCCGGGTACCCGAAACCCCGGGTACCCGGGTACCCGACAATATTTAGGGTCGGGTAAAACCCGGGTTTTCATCTCATACCCGGGTTTTACCCGAAATGAAAAAATATATTGAAAAATTTTAAAGTTAAGTAAAATTTGAAAAATAATGTTACGACCGAAACCCTAATATAAGAGTTAAAGCGTTATGGCACTTATACAAGTAACTATTTCTATTATCATCTAGCCCTCACTTATTTTACACTTAAATCGCGAAACTTTATATTTTCAAATGCATATCGAACGGGTGAGACATTTCATTTCAACAACGACAATGCACATGTTACTAGTTCTACGCCCTGTACTCCTCACCCCTCACCCTGGCTGTGGCATTCGTTTGTTAATAATTTGCATTTGCGCCTGTAGTCAGTGAGGTCGAGCTGCAAAGTCTGTTTTTAATATGATTTTGAAATTAAATTTTCAATGCCTCAGCCATCATCTCATAAGACGTCATAAGACGTTCAATGTTGAACATCAGTCTCCCCTGTTGCATCCAGATTCGAGACTCCTGTCCTGCAACCTTTATACAGTCATATCGCATGTCCATCTTGTGGATGGAAATCCTACGCTGCAAAACTGTCTGCTTACGAGCACTTTTCGACCCCATCGGCTCCTGCTCTCCTGTGGCTAATGTGGCCTGCCTATTGCTATTTCAGCATAATCTGGATGGCTATGTCGGTGACTTTAGTGCGTCTCCAGGTCTCCTAATTACAGATTCGATTACGCAGAGACACTCCGAACGAGGGACTTTGAGTTTTGAGATGTATCCGAGAGTGAGTGACCCACGTTTAGCACCGTAGTCATCACTGGTAACCAACATTGATTCAACGTCGACAATGTCGACATACCGATAGTCATCGTTAATGACCCAAGGAGCGCCCACATCTCCACCGAATTGAAGGCTTTTTCATCGTCTACAAACACTTAGTGGCAAATTATACTCTTCTGTCTTTAGCATGATTTGCCGCAGCGTAAGGACACATCCATATCTCCGTCTATGGCTCTATAGATACTATATATGGTCCTTTCGTAATCCATTATATTCGGGAGGCTAGAAGTCATCAAGTATGCGTTCTAAACGGTTCGTGATGATCCTTGAAAACAGTTTATAATCATGTCTAACCTTCTTCAAAAAGCTGTTATCACCTTTTTTGAAGAACAGCACCAGATCGCCTCTTTTCCATGACTTTCATGCTTTAGGCGTTTTGCCCTCGAACACATTAACGAGCTTCTAGAGGACTTTAAATACCATGGGTCCACCCGCTCTCAGAAGCTCCCTGATTCCGTCGTCGCCTGGCACCTTGTTGTTAACCTGTTTTAGGACCTTCCAATAAAAGGCTTACAATTTACCACCCGGGGCGGTTTATTTCACTAGGGATATTAAATTATTTGACTTGAGAGGAAAATAAAACTTTTGACACGCCGATTTCACGCCGGTCAAAATCATCGGCGGCGGCGGTGCGGCGCACATGTCTATTACGGACTGATCTTTTTTATTTAATATTGTGATTTACTGAGATTTTTTATATACAAATCGTGAAATTTGTTAAATTCGTATTTGCAATTATTATTTTCACAAATAAATGTAAATTCTGTTAATCAAAAGAGCATTTCATTAATAATTACCTTTTAAAACACAGAAATCAATACTTAATGCTATTTTGGTCGAAGACCGGGTACTACCCGGGTACCCGGGTATTAAAACGCAAAGTCGGGTAATACCCGGGTACCAAAAATGGCCGGGTATTGCATTCCCTAATACCATCCCATTACGTGGACCTTACTGATACATTTCAAACTGACCTTATTCATGCGGTCCTGGTGTCTGAGAGTTGGTTGAAACCATCACTCGACTCGACCTCGTATGCGTTGCCGGGTTATGTTTTAGTTAGGAATGACCGTACTGGGAAGGGAGGGGGCGGCGTGGCCATTTACCTCAGGAGCTCCATTCCGTATAAAATCTTAAATTTGTCGCAATCGCTTTACTCTGGGTCCGCGGAATGGATTTTCCTTGAGATAAATGTTAGAGGGGTCAAGGCCGTCCTTGGTGTAGTGTATTGTCCTCCTAATATCGATTATTTCAAAGATTTCGAGCGAGTTCTTGAGTCCCTCAGCACGGATTACACACATCACCTGGTAATGGGAGATCTTAATACAGACCTTTGTAAAGACTCGGTCCATAGCCGTAAACTGAAGTCGTTGCTCCAGTCCGTCAACTTTTCTCTGCTGCCCTTGGCTCCAACTCATCACACGGCCACTGCTGATACGTGGCTCGACGTAATCCTTGCTTCGACCCCGCATCTTGTTATAAAGCACGGTCAATTTTCCGCTCCCAGCTTCTCTCACCATGACCTTGTGTACGCGTGCTATAAAATAAAGCCACCTAAATGCAGACCTGCACTAGTCCACATACGAAGTTTCGCCAAGGTTGACTCTGATTTACTTGTTAGGGATGCCGCTGCCATTGACTGGTCTGTGGTTCTTTCTGCCCCAACGGTTGATGCGAAAGTGTCGCACTTCAACACTGCCGTGTTAGGACTGTTTAATAAACATGCTCCGGTACGTCTTGTTCGTGTGAGACGTCCCCCGGCGCCATGGATCACAGAAGGCGTTAGGATGGCGATGAGGAGAAGAGACCGTGCTTTTAGGGTCTACAAACGCGACCGCATTGATGACAATTGGAAGATTTTTAAAACAGCTCGCAACCGCTGCAATCAGATGGTGCGCGCAGCGAAACGTCGGTTTATACACAATAACGTCTCCTCCTCGTCCATGGCTGAGGTTTGGAAGTTCCTTAAGTCACTAGGCCTAGGTAAACAAAGTCATGGATGCGAAGGCACGACTTTTACACTCAATGACCTTAACAAACATTTCTCTTCTGCTCCTTCTGTTAACGACTCTGTAAAGGCATTAACAGTCTCGGCTATTCAATCCCTACCCTCTTCTTTGTCACAGTTTTTTTCTTTCAGCCCAACTTGTCAAAGTGAAGTGGAAAAGATTGTTCGAGCCATAAAATCTAAAGCCGTTGGATGTGATGATGTGAGTCGTTACATGATAGTCTCAGTATTAGACTGCGTGCTGCCTGTAATAACTCATATCATTAACTCCTCTATCCTTAACGGCGTTTTCCCTTCACTTTGGCGTAAAGCTTTTGTAATTCCTCTTCCAAAAAAAAGTAACCCCACTTGTCTTAGTAATTTCCGACCTATCTCAATTCTCCCATTCTTGTCGAAGATCGCTGAAGCGGTTGCTCACAGACAACTCTCTGACTTTATATATTTCCACAAGCTGCTGAGCCCGTTTCAGTCCGGTTTCCGACCTTGCCATAGTACATCCACTGCGCTTATAAAGGTCACTGATGATATCAGACGTGGCATGGAGAGTCAATTGGTCACAGTACTTGTCTTGATTGACTTCTCAAACGCGTTTAACACTGTTGATCATGAGATTCTCCTTGCACTTCTTAAACACATAAATATGTCTCCTTTAGCCGTTAACTGGTTCGCTTCCTACCTTGGGGGCCGACAGCAGGCAGTTCGTGTAGACCGGACCTTGTCGGACTGGTGTGACCTGGCTGCTGGTGTACCTCAGGGTGGTATTCTCTCCCCTCTTCTCTTTTCCACTTTCATAAACTTTATTACTCCCGAATTTCGCTGCGCATACCATTTGTATGCTGATGACCTACAGCTGTACGACCAGTGCAGGATTACCGACATTGAACTCGCCGTTGATAGGTTGAATCGCGATCTGTCACACATCCAGCAGTGGTCGGAAAGGTTTGGTTTGTTTGTGAACCCTGGCAAATGCCAAGCCATTGTCATCGGCAGCTCTCGACAACTGGCTAAGTTAGACTTTGACACTACTAGGCCCGTGCACTTCAATGGGATTCCTATTCCTTTTAGCCAGAGTGTTAAGGATTTGGGGGTACAGTTGGATTGTACTTTAAGCTGGAGACCACAGGTAGCGGAGATTAGCCGAAAGGTTACGTACACTCTCCATGCGCTAAACAAGCTAAGAAACTTTTTGCCCGTTAAAACTAAATTGTTATTAATAAATACCCTGATATTTCCCATTATCGATTATGGTGATGTGTGTTACCCGGACTTGACGGAAGAACTTTTGGATAAGTTGGAACGACTAATTAATAACTGCATTAGATTTATTTTCTGTCTCCGAAAATATGACCACGTGTCCTCATTTCGATCTCAGCTCGGTTGGCTCCCCATACGCGAACGTCGTAATGTACGCATGCTTTGCACTCTCCACACCATTCTTTATGATTCAAACTCCCCTGCCTATTTAAAATCTTTCTTTCACTTTTATGGTGCATCCATCGTTCGTCATTTTCGCTCTACTGGCAATCTTTCTCTGTCTATCCCTCTCCATCGAACTGGCTTTGTCTCTGATTCGTTTTCCGTCCGGGTGGCTCGTCTGTGGAACGGTCTTCCCCCTAGCATCAGGAAATTATCCAACAAGTACGCATTTAAAAAATCCGTGCGTAATTTCTTTGCTGGTTGCTCTAAGAATAACTAATTGGTATCTCTTTCATGAGCAAGTTATATGTATTATTATATTATATGTATATATGTATGATATTTATATAAATATATTAGAGTATGTTATAATGTATGTATATATATGTACGATTTTGTAGTTGCTTTTTAATTAATTTATTATACACAGATTTGGTTTATATTTATATAGTTGCGCCGCCTACAATTTTCTCTGCTTTGCCCCAAGGTTGACTGGTAGAGAATGCCTCATGGCATTAAGTCCGCCTGTTGTACTTTAAGTTTTACTTTTGTGCAATAAAGTTTAAATAAATAAATAAAATGAAATGTTGTAGTTACGTGCCTAAAAAGTGACCGGGAAGTACCTCGTTGCTGGCCTAGGCCGGCAAGTACCTCTTTTTTAATTTTCATTTGACATAGGGTTGTGACCTAGCATCTTGGCTTTTAGCCAATAATTATCTGTAAGTAATATTAGTATAAAAAAAATGATTGGCAAATTTTTGCAGTTGTAATTAGGTATTTAAATTATATCATTTAAAATAAATGTACAATAACTACTCAAAATAATATTTAAAAAGCAGTACCTATTAATACGGCGCGATCCGTCGGCCCCGAACACTGCATGCGATTAATTGGACCCAACCGACCGCGTCGTCTAATACCGCTTTTTTAAATTAAAAATTTGCAACTTTCAAACAGGTCAATCTTAAAAAAAAATTAGGTGTCGGTGTCGTATTTGACTTTTGTTGTGTTTCAAAGACTTAGTTATGTAGTTGACTTATAATTTCTTAGAAAGAAGATACATTTTTTTGTTTCATTTCATTGCATGTTTGAGAAAAGCATTATACATACTATTGTATAATGTATAATGTACTATTGTGATTAAATTGACTTTTAGTCAATACCTTTTGCCCTGACTGTGGTCTTCAAACGATAAAAAAATATTTGCATGCAGCACGTTTGTGATCCAGTGGTAGTAATATGTGCCAGTGAAATACGATCGCTTTCCTCATTGTGTTTATACTAGCATGTTTAATTGGTCTCACCTTTATCTTCAAAATAGACCAGATAAAAAGTCCGAAACTCATTGCACTGGAGAAATGACACGTGAAATTCGGTTTTCAGGCATCTTTGGTTCTGAGGAGCTTTATAAGCCGAAGCTCAGTTTTGTTCTTATGTTTGCGGTCTACAACCCAAATGTTTGCCTGCCTAAAGGTGCATTCAGACCAAAAGAGCATTTGCTGTTCTATCCCCCGCTCTACGAAATTAACCAATCACGTTTTGTGTAACGATCGAATTTCGTAGAGTGGGAGGTTAGAATAGCGAATGTTCGCTTGGTCTGAATGCACTTTGAGACTTCAGTGCGGTGTCCAAAACATATTTCCAATAATAAACCGCTATTACTTTGACACCAAACTAAATAAAATCAACTTGGTAACATTTCATATCGTTCACCCTGTATTGTCGCACCAATGATGTGCTAAGCCTACTGTAGTACCATGAGTTGGAAAGTAAACGATACGTTAGGTTTTACTCGATACGTAATGCATTCTATCGCGCTAGTGACATATTGGAGCGAGCGCGATGGCCTGCTTAACGTATAGAGTAAAACCTAACGTTACCGATACTTGCAAAATAATGGTACGGCTTCAGATCGACATCGAACAATCGAGTCCGGATTGATTTCTGTCGTCAATGGTTGCATGTCCTTGTTGCAATGGGAGTTATGAAACGATCGTGGGCTAGGTAGTAATAACAATACCAATATCCTTAGTAACGTCTGTTTCAATATATTTAGTTAGTATACATAATAGCTAAATATGAATAAATATCTTGTGAAATCTTACACAAATCGACCAAGTCCCACGGTAAACTCAATTAAGAGGGCACCTTAAGCAAAATCAGTTCGGAGATTGAATTTTAAGATGTCTTAAACATATTGGGCCCTTTGGGTCCGCTTGGGATTGAAGTTCGCTCGATAGAAAACGACCACGAAGACATGCCTAATTTTCGAGGAATTTTTATTTCCTGGCGTTACTTTGCATGCTTTAATAGTAATAAATTAGAATTAGCTTAAACTAATGCCGAGCGATGGTTGGGGTAACTTTTCTATTGTGACGATATATATAATATATAGATACATAAATAGACTTAAATACGTAGACAGCCACGACCAAGGAACAAATATTTGTAATAATAAATACACAAATAATACACTCGTCGGGATTCGAACCCAAAACCTCCAGCTTCATAGGCAGCGTTACTACCAACCAACACGGCTATATTTGTATAGTTTGCCAAGTTACATTATTCCATGGGCATGGAACATGGTCCATGGGCGAGTCACTCAGTGGTTAAAGTAATTGCCTAAGTGATTTATAAGTAATTACCTTTTTATATAGGTCAACGGGTTACACTGCAATTGGACGTAGTTATGCAAAAGGGAACTAGCCCACAAGATTTTTTTTTCTAATTAACACTTTAATTCAAAACAAAAAAGTCGATCTTTACAAGACAAATTCGTGTGGATTGGTTCCTTTTTGCATAAGTACGTCCAATTATTCTGGTACCTCATTAAAACCTCTCCAAAACGGTTAATTTCTCCAATAATCACAAAAAAGGTTGACATTTCGTTACCTTTGATAAAGTGCGGCCCTATCGCGAGCATCGAAATCCACAAATTTCGAGGATTTGTCTTTTTCACTCTTAGTAAAGCCTTCGTTGGAGTGACAAAGACAAATCCTCGAAATTTTCGAATATCGTAGTTTACGGTAGTATGCCTGACCTCAAGTTTGTTTCCTGTATGAATACTCATTAAATTATTATTGTCCGAAAGGGCACGCTTTAGTACTTTCCTCATTTATTTTTAAATTTCCAATCCTCATTTTGTGGCCTTCGCAACTCATAGTACGGTCAAATCGTACATTAAACTCGCAAAACATGTAGTAAAGCTGCATTTTTGGTATTGTTATTTAGACACCATAGGACAGTATAAAACCACATTTTGCAAGCAAAAAAAAGTTGTGCTAGCTGCGTTATACGTGAAAAACTGTGAAATTTACTGTCTATTTTTAGTTTCTGATTTTTATAAAAAAAGCCTGACGTTTTTTGACAATATGTATCAGGTAACGTTTAAAGATGAATGAATTTGTAACAAGATGAGATAACATGCACTACCGTAGGTCTTATAGTTTCAGAGATTCGAGACTTCAAATAGTACCCTGTTTTGTAAACTAGATAAAATGTTGAGTTTTGCTAACGTTTTTGGTTTAATATCGCCTTACCTAATTATGCTACGAAAAACATGAAATA
>JALPQI010002663.1:0-75893 GCA_025490895.1 Thaumatotibia leucotreta
GATTGGAACGCAGTGGCCTCCTTCTGTGAGAACGTAATCTCACAAAAGGAGGCCAACGAGAGGGCGCGCGAGGAAGATATGGGAGCGCACCCAATCAGGCGTAGGCGGAGAGGGGGGAGACGTAGGCGATTTGCCCTAGCTACCAGCTAGATACCTCCCCCCCGTAGGGCCAGTGGACTAGGGGACCACATTGCACGGCCCTACACGTCTGGGAGGAGAGTCAGTTGCGTCCTGACCTCCTCTCCTTGGCGCGGGTGCCCGGCCTGCCGGGCGGGCAGTCGGGGGGCGTCGTGGTCGAATGCGAGTGCGATCCCATGGCGCCCCCATAAACGGCAATGCGGGTGACGCCGCAGGGGTTTTTTAGTGGGTATTCTCCTCCCCTCCCTCTGAGCGGTCAGAGGGGGTTACGGGAGGAGTGAGCCCCACACACCACCCCCCAATGGGCTTCCCCGGCCTGGGGGTGACGGTGCATAAACAGCATTTCTCCCCTGCGTCAACAAAAAAAAAAAAAAAAAAGGTTAGGTTAGGTTAGGTTAGGTTAGGTTAGGTTAGGTTAGGTTAGGTTAGGTTTTTTTTTTTTTTTTTTTTTTTTTTTGTGTTTGTCGGTGTTTAGTACTAACAGCCCCCGCTAGGGATACGGGCGACTGTAAGACTTCGATAGTTGGTTCCCGCTTTGGATACGGGCTACCGATATTGTTCCTTAATATTTAATATGCTATGGTTAATGTAACTTTATTTAATATGCTATGATTAATATAACGTTTATTTTATTTTAACTTTTACTAATAGTTAACTATGTTTTATTGAATGCTTTAAGTGTGTTTACTATGTGAGTTATATATTTTACAAAAGACTCTAGTGTGCTTTCTTTTTCTATTATCTGATTTAAATTATACGGATCTGTGTTGTTGATGCTACAGAGAAGTTCGTGATTCAATCTTTTAGTGCTATATTTGGGGCAGTTTTCTAGGAGGTGCTTGACGGTTTGCGGGGTAGAATTGTCACATTGGCAGGTGTTATCTTGCGTAATTTTATGTCTGAATAAGTAAACTTTGTTATATCCATGACCGGTCAATATTTGTGTCAAATGAAATGTAAGTGATGTGTGCCTGGTCAGGTTGGTTATGTGTTGTAACGTGGGAAGCCATGCTTTGAGGTGTTGTCCTGTGGTGCTTTCCTGGTATATCTGTTCGTGTGTTGTGTTGTTTGCTGCACGTAGGTGTTTTCTGTGGTAGGAGAGCGGAAATTTGCAGAAGTCTGGTTGCTTATGTAGCACTGCCGCATGTTTAGCTGCAATGTCAGCAGCCTCGTTGCCCAGCAAACCGTTGTGGGCTTTTATCCATGAAAACTGGATTTCATGACCAATCTGTCTGATTTGCGCTATTATTTTATGGGCATTACTGATGGTGGAGTTTGTACTACTCCTACATTTTAACTCCTGGAGTGCTGCCTTCGAGTCGGAGAAGATAGTTGATTGTTTCAGTCCGAGTGTCAGGCACAATTGGCAGGCTTGCTCAATCGCGAGGCACTCGGCCTGAAACACAGTGCAGCTACTGTGCAGTTTGTACTTTTTTGTATATTCTCTCCCGTCCGGATGATAGATGACGACCGCCGCCCCCACCGAGTCGTCATGCTTACTTCCATCTGTGAAGATTCTAGTCATGTCGGCGGTGTAAAAGGGGTCTAGATCTTGCTGGGTATATACTTTTTTGATGTTTATCTCCACTCTTTGCGCTGGGTGCATGAGGTCTTCAACACGAATTCTTTTGTCGTAATGTATGTCTTCGGGTAGAAATTCTGTTATTCGAGTTCGTTTGGTGTTTTCTAGAGATGCAACTTTCTTTATTTTTAGCGGAAGGGGCGTGAGTCCAGCTAGTGCAATAGAGCCAATAGTGGGGAGGGTTCTAAATCCATGGACTATTTTAATTGCGAACCCACGCTGGAGACTCAGCAAGGCGTTCTGGACTTTTTTGTAATTTGCGGCCGAGTGCCAAATCTCCGCGGCGTAGGTCACAATAGGCTCTATGACTTGTCGGTAGATTACTTTAACATTTTCTGCATGGACCCCCCACGTGGGCTTTATAAAGATGCAGAGTCGCTTGTATATTTTTAAAGATTTATTGATGGCATATTCGGTATGTTTAATGAATTTCAGGTTCTGATCTACTATTACCCCTAGAAGTTTAAATTGGTCGCTAAATGTAAGTGGTGTGTTATTCATTGTTATTTTTGCTTCTTTTGCTTTTGGTGTTGGTGAAATCATTTTGGTTTTGTGGGCTCCAAAGTTTAATTTGTTATTAATCCCCCATTGAAATATATTTTTGAGTACATTGTTTGTTTTAAGTTCTAGTTCTTCCACACTGTCACTAGCGCAGATCAATAATATGTCATCTGCATATGCTTGCAGATGGCTACCTTCTGGCAAAGGAGAGTCCAGCAGCGTGTCCACGATTGTGTTCCAGAATATGGGTCCTAGAACAGAACCCTGAACACACCCAAGTGACTGTTCCTTTGTGAAGGTAGCGTCCGCATAGTTAAGAATGACTTGCCTGTTTGTGAGGTAGTTTCGGATGATGTTATATATATTGAGAGGGCATTTTACCTCCCTTAACCGGCTCAAAAGTGCGGGCCACCATGCGTGGTCAAATGCCCCCTCTATATCTAATGATATTATGGCGACTAATTTCTTTTCTGACCTGTATTTTTTTATCTGAGTTATGGCTTTGTTAAGTGCGTCAGTTGTCGATTTTTGTTCTTTGAACCCAAATTGATGTTGACTGCAGGAGTTGTTTGTGCGTAGAAAATACGTCAGTCTTTTGGATATTAGTTTTTCCAAAACTTTGCCCAACACATTTATTAGTCCGATGGGTCTAAAGGCCGAGATATCCTTATAGTTATTTTTCCCTGGTTTCGGAATCGTTTTGATAAACGCTACCTTCCAGCTGTTTGGGAAGTAACTTAGTTGTAGGCATCTATTGTATATTTTAATCATCATGTCCGGATAAGTTGTGATTAGTTGTTTACAAATATCGGCTGTTAAGTTGTCTATGCCAGGGGCTCTTTTTGGGCTCATGCTGTTGATGGTCTCTACAAGTTCGGCTGTGGTGAAAGGTGGTTCATTAGGTGTGTTGTTATCATTTTGTATTTCGTGATTGCTGACTTGATTTCTTATTTGAAGGTGGTAAGCGGTATCATTAACGGAGGAGTCATTGGGGAAGAATTTGTCGGCCAGTTTTTCGGCAGTGTCTGAAATAGACGTAGTGTAGGTGTTGTTGCATACTTTTAATGTGGCAGGTGGTTGCGGTTGTGGTGCATGTTTTAATAAGCGATTAGTTATGGACCACACGTCATCCTTGCCCTGGCTCTTACAGAACTCGCGAAAATGTTCCGTAGAAGTGGCGCGGATTTTTTGCGCATACTCAGTTCTCGCTTCAGCTAATTCGCGAACTATGTTGCTGAGATCCTTTCTGCCTTTTTTAAGGTCTTGTAGGCGATGGTGAAGACGTATGACATTCTTCTTCATATTGTTGAGCTCCTCGGTCCACCATGGGATTTTAATATGTGGTGCTTTGCGCGTGAATGTTTTATCGCAGGTGTTCTTCAAGACTTTCACCAGGTTTGATATGTACATGTCGATTCCGTCATTGTCAAGTCTGTCAATATCAGTGTTTTCTAGTTCAGTGCGTTCTATGTTTATTTTTAATTCTTGTGTAAAGTTTGCCCAGTTTGCCCTCTCCGTATTGTATTTGTAGGTAGTTGTTGATGTTTTCTTTCTAGTTGCCTCCTTGTTTATTCCAATTTTAAACTCAATCCCATGATGGTCCGAGGTTGGCACAATATCAGGATTGACTTTCCAATCTATGATGTTATTAGCCATGCCTATTGACGATAGCGTAAGGTCCACTATAGAAGTTCGGATCTGACCATGCGTTACAGTCTCAAAAGTGGCTGCGTTACCTATGTTGCATATGACAAGGTCGTTGGCAATTGCAAGGTCGCAGATTGCTCTGCCCCTGTCATTATTTTTCGCCGAACCCCACGTGGTGTGCCAGCCATTTAAGTCTCCACATATTAGGTGATCTGCGTTGGGGTACGATTTGATGACTTGCTCTAGATGGTTCAGAGTGTTGAAGGGGTCTTCACCGGGTTCGACATACACCGATGTTAGTGTCAGTCTCTTTGTACCAAATGTTAGCTGCACAGTGACGATATTTGTAGTGGCGTGTTGGGAGATGCCAATATAGTTGCCCATCTTCTTCCTTACAGCTATGCAGGCTTTAGTTCTCTTAGTTGAGTCCCCGTGTTGGTATATGTCGTAACCATCTATGTTCTTCATGAGGTTTTGATTACCTGTATAAGGCTCAGCTATGAACATGATGTCATATTTGTTTTCCTTAGCACTCTGCGCAAGTTCGTGTGTCGCATTGTACCCTTTACCTAAGTTACATTGGATGGCTGTTAGATATTTAGTCCTGTTAGTACGATGCTGTGGGACGCCCTTAGCAGTATCGTATAGCCGATCTGGCTATACGGTCCCACTTTATCCATTCTGGACAAGACTGACTGTACGCGCAGTGTCTGTGTTCCCTGTCGCTGTTTACACAGTTCACGCAATTGGGAGTATCTGTTTTACTATTGCAGCTGCGCGTGTCGTGTTGATCAGCACAATAAGCACACCGCATTTCGGACCGGCACTCAGACGCACGATGACTGTATCCGAAGCACTTGTAGCATTGTAGGATAGGGGACTGGTCTACCGCGGATACGGATTGATATCCTACCCGTATCCTTTGGTCCTTCATCACAGCCCACACTTGTGGGCTGACTTCGACTATGACATTTTTAACGGAGTCATTGCGTCCCTTGACCGAACGGACATATTTTATATGTCGGTTCTCTGTGTCGATCCCTTCGAGTATTCTCACGTTTTGTTTGGCCATAGCATCCTCAATTTTCGTGTTGGCGTATTCGGGTATAACTCCAATAACCCGTAGAGATGGGTTACGGAGCTTAGGTACACCTACTGTAATGTTTTTTGTTTTTGTTTTTATGGCGTTGCTCAATTTCTCCCTGTCTTCATTTGTGTCGCAGTTTATTATAATTTTCTTGTTTTTTGTCTCTCTGACGCTTTTGATGCCAACGCCGATATTCACTACGTCTATTTTGTCTTTGATTTGCCTCAGTACTTCTTTACCATCCTCTCTGGGGTCGATTGACTCCAGTACGACAGCAAAGTTCGTGGCTGGCGGGGTCGCAGTTGCTTTGTAAGTTGCTGGTCTTGGTTTGTATGGCCTGCCAACTGCAGGCGAGCTCAAGTCGTCTTCTTGAGTCACGCCCGTGTGGACGCTTGAGGCCGCAGTCCGCGATTTTTTGTGATTTTTCTTACTGACTACTGTGGCGAATGTGTCAGTCAAAGTGCAGTCCTCCGTTGGCTTGTCGTTGTCTATAGTTGCCGAAATCATCTCTCGGATGTTTATCTGTTCAGCCCGTATTTTCGACATCTCCATCCGGACACTCGCTATAATGTCGTTTTTCAGCTCTATAGGGTCGAACGTAGGTGTATGCGCAGGTACCGTGTTTTGTTCCACATCCTGCGCAACACCAAGCACTTGGAGCTCGCTGGTGAATCTGTGCGTTGCCTCGCGGATAGCCTTTATATTATTTTTGATGCTTTCCCTATTTGATTTAGTGACACTCTTATTTTGTGTAAGTTGTGTCATTATCTCGTCCGTATATCTTTCAATCTCGGCCCGATACCTGTTTGCGCGTGACTTTGTGGCTGTACCAGGGCTCCCAGTAATGGTCTCCCTGCTATTCCACAAGAGTCGCTCCATGTCGGCAATATCTGGCCGAGGAGAGGGCTCTATGACATCCTGTCTTACTTCGACAGTGACTGGCCTCTCCGTCGTCAGAATCGGGGCCGGTGTCGTAAGCGGTTTTGTCACTCTTGTTGCAGGAATTGGCGTTGAAGTGCCGGCCTCAGATGTATGCCTGTGCACCTCAGCCTGCACTACAAAAGTTCTATTTTGTATCTCCAACTCATCGTTTTGCAGGTCGATCAGTAGAGGGACATGATCTCCGCCAGCAGTCTGATCAGTATTTAGAGCTGACTCCTGCCCCTCGCCTGTCGATTCCACGCTCGCGACAGCACGTGCAGGCTCTGGAGTAGCCATACGTGCCTTTCTAGGCGATGCGGGGGGTGTGCGATACATTTTCATTTAACAGAATTTAGGAAAAATTAAAAAATGTATTTCTCTAAAACTATTAGAGATATCGCTCAAAATCAAAAAGGTATTGATAGGTACAATAATTAGCTATATGTGATTCTATTTCTAGATTTTTAACTCAAAAGGTGGCCGAGATATGAAATTATTTCTATGGATTTTTATTAAAAATTAAGAATCCAAATTAAATGGTTGAGATGTGGATTGTAAGAAAATTCGTTAAACAAAAAGCGAAGATATTAACAAGTACTACCTAATTAAAGACTAAAAACTTAACTCTACCGTTTAGTTATGAAGTAATTTAAGCTTAAATGTGATTGCCGCCACACTTTATGCAGGCGCTAAAAATTGAGTAGGTATTCTTACCTATTTGTATGAAAAATTTTCTGGGATCCTGAATTACTATATTGGATAAAATAGAAGACGTTAAATGCGTGTATCACAAGAAAAAACAATTGGAATCTATGGCGAGACTAAAAAGTTATTGTGATTCTAAGTTTTGATTTTCAAAAAGTGACGAAAAAATTAATATCTCGTGAACCCGTTGAGGTACCGAGTTAGTTCTGGTATCTAAAAATGCGGGCAATTGAACTTTAAATTATAGCTGAAAACTAGATTTTTAGAACAAAGTCGGCTGAACAAAATTATCAAAAAACTGAAAAACTACTAAAAATTACGAGGGAAGTGAACTTTGGATGTTGCAGGAAAACTAGTGGAGATATGGACAAAAGCTATATGACAATAAAGTTTTCAAAAAATTAAAGGAATCTAAATACGAAAACAAAACAAAAATCTACCGGGAAAAACTAAAGTTATGGGCGAAAAACAGGATTGCTCAGATACTTTTATGAGGGTACGACTTTTTTGTGTAAATGTGTGAAAATTGAACTGAAGCTAAGTGTGAAGAATTTATTTGTGAATGTAATGATTTAAAACTAATTGAAACTGATATTACTGTAAAAGAAAATTGGAAAAATATTGAAAAATGAATTTTTGGTGAATTTTTGAAAAACTGCTAAGTGTCGTGAAAGAAAAAATTTAATATTTCGGTAACCAGAAGGGCTAGGGGGGCAAGAGTGGTATCTAAAAGTCGGGGCAAATTAGCTTCAAAACTTTGTCAAATTGGGTCTCTTTCCTATGTTTAGAAGTTGGTTGGTTGGTTAGGTTAGGTTAGGTTAGGTTAGGTTAGGTTAGGTTAGGTTGGGGTGCAGGGCTGGTTCCTCCTCGTGGTGCACCCTGGGAGGGGGAGGATAGCCGCTCAGTTGCGCGCTTGCTATCCTCCCTCTGCGAATACCAGCCACAGGCGGTTGCGGTTGAGTTCAGTGGACTCCCGCGAGGGCTTCGATGCCGGGTTTTTGTTAGCTGCTCCCAGCTTGCCTCAGGTCAGCTGATATGGCAAGGGAGGCAGCGTGGCCCTTTGGGCAGTGACGGTGGTGCGTGGCACCTGGTTGTCGGGGCTCTACTGGAGCCAGTGGCCGCTGAGCGGCGTGGGATGGCGAGCCTTCAAGGCCCGCGGCGCGGCGGGTGGGTTTCCGGCCCCCCGTCGGGCAGCCCGTAATCCGCACTGAGCGGACCGGGGGCGCTGCTCACTGAGAGTAGTGCCGAGTGGAACAAACCACTATAAAAATGAACCGGAGGGTGTCGCTCCAGAAATGGAGGCGACGGGTGCGGCGATGTGCCAGGTGCACTCGACGATGTCGACGCCGGACCAACCGTTGCCCAAACCGAGTCCGTGGTCATGTTTTACGGCTCTGGTTGGGCACCGGGGGCCTTGCCTTAATTGGCTGGGCCGCGAGGAAGACAACCTCAATAAAAAATCACTCCCAATCCTAAGCGGCGCAGCACCGCGAGAGGATGCATGGCTGAGGTGGTGTCAGCCGCTAGTGCTTCCCCCCATCAGTGTACCGGCCGACACACTGATGGGTATCCTAGGCTTATCCAGGTGCAGAGGGCACCGCCTGGATGGACAACGTAGATCCCTCCCACTCGTGGGAACAAGTTCATATGTCTTCCGAAATTAAAAACAAACAAAACGGTCCTTTTCAGGGCCAACCCGAAAACGGCCCTTCTCAGGGCCAAACAGAAGAGAGTATGGGAGCAGAAGAGATCGAGCGCATCTCTGGCTCAATAAACAAACAGGGCGAGAAACCAGCTAAGAAGCTGCGGGAAGTGAGGGTGTCGCTGGAGCGACTAAATAGCCCTCGAAAGGGAAGGGCAGCCAAGGCAACGAACAGTCGAAGGTCTACTTCGGAAACATTAGAGACGGTCCGCTCTAGGTCCAACTCCGGTTCTTCCAGAGCGTCAAGCAGGAACCGCTTCTGGGCGGACATTGACGCTAAGCGGACCTGCCTCAATGATAGTGAGGGTGAGGAATGGCCACCACTGCCAGCACAGAGTTCGCCGCCGGTAGCGGTGGAATACAAAAAGGGGAGAGGCCGTCCCGCAACAACTGGGGAGTATGTGGGCCTAGCAGCAGCTCAGAGAGAGCTCAATGCAGCTAAACAAGAGGCTCTAAGGATTGAGGCGGAGCAAGAGATTGCTGACAGCATGGCCAGAGCACGGCAGCATCGGATGTCCCGTCTGTCAGAGTCGTCAACATCCAATGACGAAACGGAAAAGTCGTCCGTAGATCTAGTTAAGTCAGCCAAAGACCAGCTTAACATCATCGTCGGGGTAGCCACGAAGTCAGGCAACCTGAAGGGGACCTATGTTAAAGCCCTTAAGGACGCCGCTTCTGTGATTGGAAATAACCTGGAGGACCTCTGCAGACGAACAATCACGAAAGAGACCAGCTTGCTTCAGGCAGCTAATAAACACATGGAGATCCAGGTGGCCTTCCTGCAACAAAAGGTAGCACAAATGGAAGAAGAGATGGAGAGGAACAGAAGAACAGCAGCTGCCTCCCAACCTCAGCCGATCCCAGAATGGCTGCCCGCTGAAGTTCAACCTCCCCAAGATGCCGACATGGAGGAGGTTTCGAAGGCGAAAAAACAGAGTGCCAAACGAAAAGCACAAGAGGCGACACAGGCGAAAAGAGGCAGAACCGAGGAAGCTGGATCCTCTTCGTCTCTTTCACTTGCACCACAAGACGAGGGCCTGATGCGCAGCATCATGGACCGGGTTGGCAACATGCTAAATGCCAGACTGGAGTCCTTAGAGAAGGAAGAAAGGCTCTTGCCAGCCAAGAATCTGCGGCCACCACTGGCTGCGGACCGACTGCAGAAGTCAGCGCCTAAGACTGCCGGGGCCACAAAGGGCCTTAACTCAAATGCGACAAAGCCCCAGCCAAGTTCAGCTCCAGCGAAGGGCAAACAAGCCAAGGGCACAAAAACCAAGGGGGCATCCCAGCCAGCCCCAGTGGTCAACAAACCTCGTCTGCTGCCACCACCACCCACATCCATGGACCAGCAATGGAGCAAAGTGGTGGGAAAAAACAAAAAGAGAGCAGCAAAAACACAGGATGTACGGTCTCAAACACAAGGGAGGCCACAGCAGCGACCCCAAGCGCAGGCAGCCCGCAAACTGAGGCCACCTCGCTCTGCAGCGGTGGTGATATCGCTGCAGCCCGAGGCTGAAGAGAAAGGCATCACTTACAAGAGCGTGCTTGCCGAAGCCAAGACGAAGGTGAAACTGGCTGAATTAGACATTCAGTCAGTGAGATTCAAAGTCGCAGCGACCGGTGCACGACTTTTGGAAGTGCCAGGGGCTGCTAGCGGCCCGAAAGCTGATAAGCTGGCGGAGAAGCTCAGCCAAATATTCAGCGCTGACGAGGTTCGGGTATCTCGGCCCACTAAATCCGTAGAGCTTCGCCTATCCGGCCTAGACGATTCCGTCACCACGGAAGACATCGCGGCAGCAATCGCGCAAGCGGGAGGCTGCACAACCCTAGAGGTCAAAGTTGGTGACATAAGGGCAAACCCTAGGGGCTTAGGTTCTGCTTGGGTCCGTTGTCCTGTCGCTGCGGCAAAAGCAGTAGCCGAAGTGGGAAGACTGCTGGTGGGCTGGGTTTCGGCACAGGTGAAACTTCTCGAAGCCCGCCCTCAGAGGTGCTTCCGTTGCATGGAAGCGGGTCACGTGAGGGCGAACTGTCCATCGGAGATCGATAGATCAGACTTGTGCTACCGATGTAGCCAGCCAGGACACAAGGCCAAGGACTGCTCAGCGTTGCCACACTGCGCTGTTTGTGCGGCGCTGAATAAAGGAGCGGGACACAGAACGGGCAGCAAAAGCTGCTCTGCCCCGCCCAAGAGACCGAAAGCAAAGGCTCGTGATGGTCTCCGGACCTCCTCACAGCCTGCCCCCCCGACCAATTCTACCATAGCCGGGGTCCAGGAGGAGACGATAATGGAAACCAATTAATATGGCCACATTAGTACTGCAGGCGAACCTTAACCACTGTGCCCGGGCGCAGGATCTCTTGTTTCAAAGCATGGCACAGTGGCTAATTAACATAGCGATTATTGCAGAGCCATACTCTGTCCCTGCCCGCGCAGGATGGATCGGGGATCTCGATGAAACTGTTGCCCTTGTGTCAAGGAGTAACACCGGTTCGTCGCCCTTCGCAAATATCATCAGGGGTCATGGTTTTGTCGCAGCCAAATTAGACAAGATTGCAGACCTGGGAGGTTACTTCTCGCCCAACAGAAGCCTGGCAGAATTTGAGCAGTTCCTCGTTGAAGTAGGCGCAGTAGTCAGGCAACTGCACCCCACTCCCGTCGTAGTTGCCGGTGATCTAAATGCAAAGTCCGGGGCGTGGGGTTCTGCAGTAACGGATGCCCGCGGCCAATGTCTCGAAGAATGGGCAGAGACTTACGGCCTGGTGGTGCTGAACCGCGGAACAGCTCTAACCTGCGTACGACGAGATGGTGGCTCAATCGTGGACGTCACATTTGCAGATCCCACTCTGGCAAGGCGAGTCCAAAACTGGGAGGTGTTGGAGGACGTAGAAACCTTATCGGACCATAGGTACATAAGGTTCAGTATAACTGCGTCCCCAACAATACCACAGCCCGCAGCAGTGGGAGCCCAGGTAGACGGCACTCCACGATGGGCGTTAAAACGCATGGACCGAGAGGTGCTCGAGGAGGCGGCAATTATTAAGTCCTGGCTACCTGCTCCTGATGGTCACCTAGACATTGAAGGCGAAGCGCAATGGCTCAAAGAGGCCATGACCGACACTTGTGATGCGGCCATGCCACGTATCAGGCCCCGCTCACCACAACGCAAGGTCTACTGGTGGTCAACTGAACTGGGTCAATTACGAGAGTCATGTGTTGCGGCGCGTCGTCAGTATACTCGAAGCCGCCGACGACAACAGCGAAATATGGAGGAGGAGACACGCCTGTACGCAACATATAGAGACTTAGTTGGGTCTTTTCAGGCGGCCATTGGAAAAGCCAAAGATCTGGCTGAGGAGGAGATGCTGGAGAGTCTCAACAAAGACCCCTGGGGCAGGCCGTACAAGATGGTGAGGGGCAAGCTTCGACCGTGGGCCCCGCCACTGACGCAGACTCTCCAGCCGGCACTCCTTAACCGAGTGGTGGATACCCTCTTTCCAGAAAGAGGTGGTCACATCCCACCGCCAATGGCACCGCCTGAACATGAGGCCAACAATGAAGATGACGTTGCCACTGAAGTAACTGAGGGCGAATTAGGTGCGGCAGTGCTGCGCCTAAAACAAAAGAATACTGCACCGGGCCTCGACGGAATCCCGGGCCGGGCATGGGCTGTGGCGTTGGGTCCTCTTGGCTCTCGAGTGAGGGCTCTCTTCACTGCCTGCTTTCAGCAGAGCTTAATCCCACGGGACTGGAAAGCAGGTAAACTTGTCCTCATTCAGAAAGAGGGAAGGCCAGTCGACTCACCTTCGGCATATCGGCCCATAGTGCTGCTTGACGAGGTCAGCAAGCTCTTCGAGCGTGTCATCTCTCTGCGCCTCGTCAAGCACCTGGAAAACGTCGGGCCAAACCTGAGTGTCAACCAGTTCGGTTTCCGCCGATGCCGATCCACAGTGGATGCCATCGCCCGGGTAAAGGCGCTAACGGAGCAGGCCGTGTCCCAAGGCGGGGTGGTCATAGCAGTATCGTTGGACATCTCGAATGCGTTCAACACCCTGCCTTGGGGCTGCATCAAGGAGGCGCTCAGATATCACGCCGTGCCGCGATACCTGCGCCATATCTTAGACGCATATCTAACAGACCGAGCGGTAAAATATCCAGCACACAACAACTGGAGTACCAAACGTATGGCGTGCGGAGTTCCACAGGGGTCGGTCCTCGGACCTCTCCTGTGGAACATTGGCTATGACTGGGTTCTGCGAGGCAGAAACCTATCGGGGGTCGAACTGACGTGCTACGCTGACGATACTCTGGTAACGGCCAAAGCTAGCACGTACAGGGAGGCCTCCATTATTGCGACAGCGGGAGTGGCCCAAGTGGTGGCCAGAATTCGGAAATTAGGGCTGGAGGTTGCACTCCACAAATCAGAAGCCCTCTGTTTCCACGGGCCCCGAAAGGCACCTCCAACAGGTGCCAGTCTCGTGGTAGGTGGTGTCTCCATCGGAGTCAAGTCGACGATGAAGTACTTAGGACTCGTCCTTGACAGCCGATGGAACTTTAAAGCGCATTTCACGAGACTGGCCCCAAAACTAATGAGGGCGGCAGGAGCGCTCAGTCGGCTCCTCCCAAATGTGAATGGGCCAAAACTCGGCTGCCGGCGGCTTTATATGATGGTAGTCCGATCCATGGCAACGTACGGAGCACCCATCTGGTTTGACGCCCTAGATGCCCATTGCAAGACCCTCCTACGGAGACCGCAAAGGGTCATGGCAACTAGGGCAATAAGAGGCTACAGGACCATCTCCTGCGAGGCGGCCTGCGCATTAGCCGGCTCTCCGCCATGGGACCTGGACGCGGAAGCCCTCGCAGAGATTTACAGGCGGATTGCGAACTCGCGAGCACGAGGCCAGGAACCCATGGCGGAGGAGGTAAAGCGCTGGAGAAACATAGCGCGCGACATAGTTGTTCGCAAGTGGAGTGAGCGGCTGGAGGCTCCCAGTGCTGGGCAGTGGACGATAGGGGCGATCCAGCCCATACTAAAAGAATGGATAGGGAGACAGCACGGTATAATAACGTTCCACCTGGCACAGGTCCTCTCGGGCCATGGATGTTTTGGCCGATACCTGTGCAAGGTGTCTGCGAGGGAGCCGACACCGGCCTGCCATCACTGCGGCAGTGCGGAAGATACGGCGGCACACACACTAGAAGTGTGCCCAGCCTGGACTGACCAACGCGCCACACTTGTGGCCGCAGTGGGAAACGATCTCTCACTGTCTGCCCTGACAAAAGCCATGGTAGACAGTGAGAGGTCGTGGAAAGCGGTGGCGACATTTAGTGAAGAAGTCCTCACTATAAAAGAAAAGGCGGAGCGCGACAGAGAGGACGATCCGGCCTCCCACGAAATGCGCCGCAAACGCGTAGGAAGACGGCGGTTGGCATACGACCGCCGACTTCCCCCATAAGGGCACCTGTGGGTGGCTGATACGGGGACATCAGTCACCTACATAACGGTCCCAGAGGAGGAAAGCATGTCAAGACAGGCATGCCCAACAGACGGCCGGAGTTCAAACTCCTCATGACGAGTCCGATGTCTGGACAGCCGCCAGCGAGGTCACGGAAGTGTTCTACAGAGTTCCCGTGGCCTCGCCCAAATGCGGCGAGTCGGAAGACCGTGGGGTTTTAGTGGGTATACCAGGGTCTCATTAGCCCTGGGAGTCCCACATAACCACCCGGGTCCGTCCCCGCGCCCGGGTGGTATGCGTAACGCATTTCCCCACGTAAAAAAAAAAAAAAAAAAAAAAAGGTTAGGTTAGGTTTTTTTTTTTTTTTTTTTTTTTTTTAGTATTAATCGGTTGTTTGAACTAACAGCCCCCGCGAGGGATACGGGCGACTGATAGTCTTCAACGGTTGGTTCCCGCTGTGGGATACGGGCTACCAATTTTGTTCTATGATATTAAATTATCTGTGTTAAATTTTCATCTTTTATATTATTTAAACTTTTGTTCGTTGTCAGCTATGTTTTATTAAACTTTTTAAGTGTATTTACTATATGAGTTGTGTACGTTACAAATGATTCTAGTGTACTTTCTTTTTCTACTAATTGATCTAAATTGTACGGATCTATGTTGTTTATGCTGCAAAGGGACTCATGATTTAATCTTCTGGTGTTGTATTTGGGGCAGTCTTCTAGAAGATGCTTGATGGTTTGCGGGGTTGAGTTGTCACAAGGACAAGTATTGTCCTGTGTGATTTTGTGCCTATGAAGATATACTTTATTGTAGCCATGGCCGGTCAATATTTGTGTTAGATGGAATGTGAATGTTGTGTGTTTACTCAGTTTTCTTATATGCTGTATTGTGGGAAGCCATGATTTTAAGTGAGATCCTGTAGTACTTTCCTGATATGTTTGCTCGTGTGTTGTGTTATTTGCCATGCGCACTTGTTTTTTATGGTAAGAGAGCGGAAACTTGCAGTAGTCCGGTTTTTTATGCAGGGTTGCGGCATGTTTGGCTGCGATGTCAGCAGCCTCGTTACCCTGTAAACCTATGTGAGCCTTGATCCATGAAAAGTATATTTCATGACCATTCTGCTTGATCTGCTCTATTATTTTGTGGGCATTACTAATGGTTGCGTTTGTGCTACTCCTACATTTTAACTCCTGGAGTGCAGCCTTGGAGTCCGAAAAAACAGTGGATTGATTCAGACCGAGTGTCAGGCAGAGTTGGCAAGCTTGCTCGATCGCTAGGCACTCGGCCTGAAACACTGTGCAGCTACCATGTAATTTATACTTTTTTATGACTTCTCTGCCATCCGGATAATAAACGACAACCGCCGCCCCCACCGAGTTGTCATGCTTACTTCCGTCTGTGAAGATTCTTGCCATGTCTGCAGTGTAAAATGGATCCAGTTCTTGTTGGTTATGCACTTCTTTAATATCTATCTCCGCTCTTTGTGCTGGGTGCATAAGGTCTTCGACAGAGATTCGTTTGTCATAAATTATATCATTGGGTAGAAATTCTGTTATACGGGTGCGTTTGGTTTTTTCGAGTGACGCAACTTCCTTTATTTTTAGCGGAAGAGGAGTGAGTCCGGCTAATGCAATAGATCCAATGGTAGGGAGAGTTCTAAATCCGTGAACGATTTTGATGGCGAACCCACGCTGGAGACTCAGCAAGGCATTCTGGACTTTTTTGTAGTTTACGGCCGTATGCCAAATCTCCGCTGCGTAGGTTATGATGGGTTCGATAACTTGATAGTAAATTGTTTTGACGTTTTCGGAATGCACTCCCCATGTGGGCTTTATAAAAATACAGAGTCGTTTGAATATTTTAAGTGACTTGTTTATTGCGTATTCTGTGTGTTTAATAAAGTTAAAGTTCTGGTCTATTATTATTCCGAGGAGTTTAAATTGATCGCTGAATGGAATGGGTGTGTGGTTCATGACTATTTTAGCAGCTTTTGCTCTGGGAGTTGGGGTTAACATTACGGTTTTATGTGGTCCAAATTTTAGTTTATTATTAACTCCCCATTGGTGTATGTCTTCAAGAGTCCTGTTTATATTCTGCTCTAATTCAGTGACGGTGGACCCAGAACATATCAGCAATATGTCATCAGCGTATGCCTGTAGATGACTACCCTCAGGCAAAGGAAGGTCCAGGAGCGTGTCCACGATTGTGTTCCAGAATATTGGTCCTAGAACCGAACCCTGGACACATCCGAGCGACTGTTCCTTTGTGAAGGTAGCATCCACATAGTTTAAGGTAACTTTTCTATGCATTAGATAGCTGCGAATAGTGCTATATATGTTTCTAGGACATTGAACTTCAATGAGTCGATTAAGAAGGGCTGGCCACCAGGCATGATCAAAAGCCCCTTCTATATCCAATGAAATTGCAGCGACAAGTTTGTGATCAGCTTTATATTTCTTAATGCGAGTTATCGCACTATTTAGAGCGTCCGTTGTCGAGTTCTGCTCTTTGAACCCAAACTGCTTTTGACTGCAAGCATTATGGGTTCGCAGAAAGTATGTTAGCCGCTTGGCAATTAATTTTTCGAATACTTTGCCCAAAACATTTATCAGCCCAATAGGTCTGTAGGCTGATATGTCCTTGTAGTTTTCTTTACCAGGCTTAGGTATTGTCTTGATGAAAGCAACTTTCCAGCTGCTGGGAAAGTAACAGAGCTGTAAGCATCTGTTGTACAATTTTATCATAAGCTCTGGGTAAACCTTTATTACTTGCTTACAGATGTCAGCTGTGAGGTTATCCAACCCTGGGGCTCTTTTTGGGCTCATGCTATTTATCACCTCTACTAGCTCAGATATTGTGAAGGGTGGTTCGTCGGCAGAGTGATTGTCATTGTGCATGTTTATTTTATGTCTGACTTGTGTATGGTATGCCGTATCTGTATTGGTGGAATCATTCGGGAAGAATTTTTCAGCCAGTTTTGATGCCGTGTCCTGTAGTGATGTAGTATATGTGTTACTATTTACTTTTAACGTTGCTGGTGGTTGTAACTGCGGAGTGCTTTTGAGGAGTCGATTTGTCACTGACCAGACATCGTCTTTGCCCTGATTCCTACAGAAGTCCCGGAAGTGCTCTGTGGAAGTCTTTCGTATCTTCTGCGCATACTCGGTCTTAGCTTCTGTGAGTTCATGGATTATATTTGTGAGGTCCTTTTTTCCACGCTTCAGATCTTGTAATCGGTGATGGAGGCGAATAACGTTCTTCTTCATTGTCGTTAGCTCTTCGGTCCACCATATGGCTCTTTTGTGGGCTGTTTTGCGAGTCAGGGTTTTTTCACATGCTCTCGTTATAGCTTTTGTGAGTTTGGTTATAAATATGTCTATTTCATCGGTTGTTGAAGTGTCTATGTTGATGTCGTTTAGTTTTGCAAGATCGATGTGTTTCTTTAATTCGTTGTCAAAAGTGTTCCAATCGGCTCTCTCAGTGTTGTACTTGAATGTGGATATAGATGTTTTATGCTTTGTTTTGATTAAGTTGATGTCTATTTGGAACTCAATGCTATGATGGTCCGAGGAGGTCACGATACTGGGGTTCACCTTCCATTCAAGGATCTTGTTGACTGTGCCTATGGTTGCAATTGTGAGGTCTACTATGGACGTTCTTATTTGACCGTGAGTCACTGTCTGAAAGGTGGGTTCAGTGCCTACATTGCAAACCACCAAGTCATTTGCAATAAGCAGGTCCGCTATTACCCTACCCCTATCGTTGTTTTTCGTGGAGCCCCATGTCGTGTGCCATCCGTTCAAGTCCCCGCAGATGATGTGTTCGGCGTTAGGGTACGACTTGAGTATTTGCTCCAGATGGTCTAAAGTGTTGGATGGGTCTTCACCGGGCTCCACATAAACAGACGTTAGTAACAACTTTTTGCTTTGCAATGAGAGTTGGACGGTGGAAAGATTAGTAGTCGCATGTTCGGTAATACCAATATAGTTTCCTAGCTTTTTGCGGATAGCAATGCAAGCTTTGGCTCTGTTGTTGCCAATAGCATGTTGATAGATGTCATATTCATCGATGCCCTTCATAGTAGTTTTATTTCCTACAAATGGCTCTGTGATGAATATGACATCATATTCATGCTGTTTGGTGCTCTGTATAAGTTCTTGCATTGCATTGCTCCCCTTACCTAGGTTGCACTGTACGGCAGTGAGTTTGCTGTTATTATTCAACTTATGGACGCCCTTAGCAGTACCGTATAGCCTGTCTGGCTATACGGTCCCACTTAATCCATTCAGTACACGATTGGCTGAATGCATAGTGCCTAGAGTCTCTGTCACTGTTGACACAGTTTATACAGCACGGTGCAGCCTCACGAATATTGCAGCTACGGGTATCGTGGTTGCCAGCACAATAGGCGCATTTATGGTCTGATTTACATTCTGTTGCGCGATGTCCGAATCCATGACACCTGTAACATTGTACTATTGGTGACTGGTCAACTGCTAATACGGATTGGTATCCAATTTTGACTTTCTGACCTTGTGT
This sequence comes from Thaumatotibia leucotreta, assembly GCA_025490895.1. Taxonomy (NCBI): domain Eukaryota; kingdom Metazoa; phylum Arthropoda; class Insecta; order Lepidoptera; family Tortricidae; genus Thaumatotibia; species Thaumatotibia leucotreta. The sequence goes on from JALPQI010002663.1 coordinate 18,286, forward strand.
TGCCGCCCATACTTGCGGGCTGACCTCGACAATCACATTCTTTACAGAGTCGTTTCGGCCTTTAGCGGTTCGCAAGTATTTGACAGTTCTGTTGCCTTCTTCGACACCCGCCAGTAATCCCGTGTTCTGCTTGATTATGGCGTCCTCGATTTTTGCATTCGCAAACTCCGAGATGACGCTGATAATTCGCAGGTTGGGGTTTCGCTGTTTCGGTACCTCGACTGTTATGTTGGCCGTTTTGGCTTTGATGGCTGCGCTGAGCTTATTTCGGTCCTCGTTAGACTCGCAACTTATGAGCACTTTGTTGTTGCGGGTTTCCCTTACATTTTTGATACCTACGCCAATGTCGACGACATTGACTTTCTTCTTGACCTCTTTAAGAACGTTTTTGCCGTCGTGACGGGGATCGATGGACTCAAGTAGAATAACAAAGTTTGCCGGCGGTGGGGAGGGTCCATTGTTACGGCTTACTTTGGGCCTATAAGGTCTGCCAACTGCGGGTGAGGCCATGTCATCTTCTTGACTTGCGCCCACTGCCGCCGCTAGTGCAGCCTCAGTTTTGTGCTTCTTGTTTTTGCCTCTGCCAGCAACTGTCGCGAATGTTTCGTCAACTTTACTGTCAGTAAGCCCTGCGTTTTCCTCAATACGTAGATTTTTCATTACTACCTCCTTTAGAGCCTGTTGCTCAGCGCGCATTTTGGAAATTTCCGCTTGCACTCCCGCTATTATGTCTCTTTTCAGCTGAGAAGTGTCTATTGCTGGCTCTTGTGTCTGTGAGGCGAGCGGTTTGGATGCGTGATCCACACCAATGACCTCCATTTCGCTAGTGAATCTGTGAGTGGCATCACGTATGGCCTCGACAGCTTTTAGAATGGTCAGTTTGTTAGACTTCGTAACACTCCTATTTTGCTTTAATTGTGTTACGATGTCATCCAAGTTCCGAGTAACCTCGGTGCGGTGTCTTCCCGCGCGAGTTTTCGAGCCGGGGCTACTAAGGGTCGTATCTCTACTCATCCAAAGCCGCCCCATTTCGGTGATGTCGGAGCTAGGGCTCTCAGCAGCAGTGACTGGCCCATCCGTCGCCGGAATCGGGGCCTGTGTCATCGCTGGAGCTGCCTGTCTCGATGCTGGGAGTGGAGTTGAAGTGCCAGGCTCGGTTGTCGGCCTGTGCACCTCTGCCTGCACCACAAAAGTCAAGTTTTGTGCACTTGGCGGTTCCGGTTCGTCATCCTGCAGGCGAATGAGCGGATGTTCCTGCTCCAGACGCTCAGCCGGTTGCTCCGGTGCCGCCCCGAGTGTCGTTTCAGATGGTATTTCGCCCTCCGCCACAGGTGTCGGCTCTGGAGGGGTCGCTCGTGCCTTTTTGGGCGATCCAGGAGGTGTTCGATACATTTTCATGTGTATCTTTTTCGAGAATTTGAAAATTCGATAACTCGAAAAGTATGTAGGTTAAAATTATAAACTAAATAAGGCTAGTTAGGGATTTGTAATGACTATAATTTAAAACTATTTTCAGATTTTTAATGCTACTAACGGCTGAGAAATAAAATTAAAACTAAGTATTTTTAATTTTTTCTCAAAAGCTAATTTACGACGTTTGCTGGACGGCTATCTAAAAACTTTGTAAACAAAAGATGATGGTTTTGGTGTGATTTATTATATTCGGGGATAAAAAACTGACTTTACCGTGTAATTTCAGAAAAAATTAAGATTGAATGTGGTTGCCGCCACACTTTCTGCAGGCACCGAAAAATCTGTAGGTATTTAGTAATTTTTGTATGAGCAAAGTTTATAATTACATGAAATAACTATTTGATAATTTAAAATGGAGCTATTGAAACTATGACACGAAAACAGAACGAAGATATCTTAATAAACAAAGAAGTTATTTACAAATGAAATTTACAATTTTCAAGAATCACTTAAAAATTAATATCTAAGTGTCCCGTAAAGATATTTAAACAAAAGTGGTGTCCAAAAAACGGAGCAAATGAGTTTTAAATTCTATGTAAGTTTCAGATTTTTAACGCAAAATCGGCTGAACAAAGTGTTCAAAAAACCACAAAACTGCTAAAAATGATGAGGGAAGTGACTTTGCTGAATAACTGAAAAACTATTGTAGGTATGTAAAAAAGGTGTTAACAACAAAAATAACAAAAAATTTGAGGAATAAGAATCAGAAAACAAAATGGTTAGGTTAGGTTAGGTTAGGTTAGGTTAGGTTAGGTTAGGTTAGGTTAGGTTAGGTTAGGTTAGGTTAAAATGGTTAGGTTAGGTTAGGTTAGGTTAGGTTAGGTTAGGTTAGGTTAGGTTAGGTTAGGTTAGGTTAGGTTAGGTTAGGTTAGGTTAGGTTAGGTTCCCCCCGTGGGGTGCCCACCTAGTCGTGGTGGAGGGGCTCAGTAACCGTGGACTGGTCACCCACGGTGAAGCGAAGAGGCACCCAGGGCCGGCCAGTTTTGGGCCGCCGGCTGGCCCGAGGAGGACGCTCCAAGCGGGCTCAGAGCCCGCTTAGGACGCGTGGAGGTGGACCGCAGAGGAAGAGGAGTGTCGGTGTTGTCGTTGCCGCTCTCCCTATCCTCTGCGGCCGAGGTGGGAACGCAGGGGGAGAGGCGTGATGGTATTACGGAGCGCCACTCTCCCTACCCCCTGCGATCTTGGCGGGGCCGTTCCGCCGTAACGGCGTCGGTGGGGCTGCAGAGGAAGAGGAGTGTCGGTGTTGTCGTTGCCGCTCGCCCTATCCTCTGCAGCCGAAGTGTGGTCGGCGGCATAACCATAGACCTTATATGCCGCCGGGTACCGGGAAACATTCCGGCACCCAAGGTCTCCTTGTGGCGGTCTCGGGAGGGTCCGCCACAATACATAATGGAGACCGAGGAGGAAAGCGCGCCCAACCATCTGGCGCGTCCAGCGTGGAGGGTCTTCGGACACCCGCGATGGAGCTGCTCGGAAGCAGCTGCCGCCGGCGGGGTCGCGAATGTAAGCGAGAGCGTTCTCGTGACCCCGCCAAAAGGCGATGAGGTGGCATGTGGGGGGGTTTTTTAGTGGGTATACCGTAGGCCTCATTAGCCTAACGGGAGTCCCACATAACCGTTCGGGTCCCCTCCCGCACCCGGGCGGTATGCGTAAAGCATTTCTCCCCCCCTAAACAAAAAAAAAAAAAAAAAAAAAAAGGTTAGGTTAGGTTAGGTTAGGTTAGGTTGGGGTGCAGGGCTGGTTCCTCCTCGTGGTGCACCCTGGGAGGGGGAGGATAGCCGCTCAGTTGCGCGCTTGCTATCCTCCCTCTGCGAATACCAGCCACAGGCGGTAGCGGTTGAGTCAGACTCCCGCGAGGGCTTCAATGCCGGGTTTTTTGTTAGCTGCTCCCAGCTCGCCTCAGGTCATCTGAGATGGCATGGGATGCAGCCTGGCCCTTTGGGCAGCGGTGGTGGTGCGTGGCACCGTGTTGTCGGGGCTCTTTAGAGCCAGCGGCCGCTGAGCGGCGTGGGATGGCGGGCCTTAAAGGCTCGCGGCGCGGCGGGTGGGTTCCGTCCCTCCGTCGGGCAGACCGTAACCCGCACTGAGCGGGCCGGGGGCGCTGCTCACTGAGAGTAGTGCCGCGTGGAACAAACCACTATAAAAATGAAACGGAGGAGGGTCGCTCCAGAAATGGATGCGATGGGTGCGGCGATGTGCCAGGTGCACTCGACGTGTAGTCGACGCCGGACCGACCCGTTGCTCGTCAAGGCCGTAGTCATGTTTTGCGACTTTGGTCGGGCGGCGGGGGCCCTGCCTTAATTGGCCGGGCCGCGAGGAAGAAAACCTCAATAAAAAATTACCCCCAATCCTAAGCGGCGCAGCACCGCGAGAGGATGCATGGCTGAGGTGGAGTCAGTCGTTAGTGCTTGCCCCGTTAGTGTACCGGCCGACACACTGACGGGTTACGCTAGGCTTGTCCAGGTGCAGAGGGCACCGCCTGGATGGACTTTTATATCCCTCACACTCGTGGGAACTGTTTTATGGCACCTATTATAAAAAAACACACCAACGGCCCTTCTCAGGGCCAAAACGAAAACGGCTCTTCTCAGAGCCAAACAGAAGAGAGGAGGGAGGAAGAAAGGAGGAGCAAAGAGGAGACTTCACAAGAAGATGTCTCAGACAAAACGGAGGCACAATTACAGCCGGTTGTCAGGCTAGTTCGGCTGTCGGAGTCTGACTCTTCAACAGCCAGTATGGAGACGGTAACCTCTGCTGGCGACTCCCCCTTCGGCAAGCTGTGGAGGAAGGGTGAGAAAAGAGCCGCTGAGGAGGAAACCTCCGGCTCGGAGAGTGATCGCGGAACCCGCAGTGATGGAACTCCACAAACAAAGAGCAAGTTCCTCAAAACCACACCCAAGCGGGGAAGAGGCCGCCCACCAACGACAGGGGAATACGTAGGCTTCGGCAAGTTCCATTCTGAGCTCGCCGCCGAAAAAGCCCGCGCGAGAAAGCTGGAGACTGAAAAAGCCCTGGCAGCTTTCCTCGTATCGGCGGAAGTGGCTGCAAAAGAGAGGTCGGAGCGAGTGGCAAACAGGAACCTACCCAGCTGCAGCCAGGAGTCACTACCGGCCACCGAAATTGAGGCTCATGTCGAGGACGCCCTAAAAGCGGTCCTACACGTGATGGACACATCGGGCCACCTTAAAGGCACTCACCAGAAGCTCCTAAAGAGCTCCGTAGCTACTATCAGCAGTGCCTTCTCGGAGCTCAGGTCACGCACTGTGACGGAGGAGGTTGCTCGCCTGGAAGCAGCAAACGCGCGACTCACAAGTCAGCTGACGGAACTGCGCCTGCAAGTCCAGGAGATACGCAGCACTCAGGCAACAGCATCGTCCGAGCCTGACTTGAGAAGGATTATGGAGGATGCTCTCCGCGCGAGCAGGGAGCAATTTAATAATATGTTAAACGCCCGGCTGGACGGGATCGAAAACCGCCTTCTCCCGGAGCCACGGATGCGTCCACCCTTAGCATCTGACCGGCGGGCAACACAACCTCCTGGATCGAACGCAAGGCCATCGAGCTCAGCGACAGTGCAGCCTGAGCCTCTACCGGAGGCCACAATCGCGACCCCGGTTGTCCTACCTGATGGAAACCAGGGGAACCTCAAGACGAGAACCCAAAGGCGCAAAAAACCCAGCCTAGCGGCAAAAGAGGCGGCGGCTGCTAGACAAGCACCCCAGGCTGAACAAACACCCTCCGCGTCCAACCCTCCTACGGGTAGCTGGAAAGACGCCGTTGGTCGGAAAGTTAAAAAGGCAACCAAGGGACCGGCATCTTCCGCAACGCAAGACCCAAAGCCCAAGGCCAAGGTGACAAGAAGGAAACTCCAACCTCCACGAACCGCTGCCGTCACACTCACCTTGAAGGCGCAAGCAGCCGAAAAAGGTGTAACGTACGAGGCGATATTGGCTGAGGCTAAGAAGAAAATCAAGCTGGAGGATGTTGGGGTGGCTGCGGTCCGCTTCCGCACCACAGTAACCGGGGCCCGTATGCTTGAGCTGCCCCCTGACACGCCCGACGCAGAAACAGCGGCGGATTCTCTCGCCGCTAAGCTAAGGGAGGTTCTTGATGCCACTGTAGTCCAAATTCAACGACCGGTCAAGTGCGCTGAAATACGAGTCTCGGGGCTTGATGACTCCGCAACAGGAGATGAAGTAGTGGCAGCCGTGGCTGCGCAGGGGGGCTGTCCTGTCGACGTTGTCAAGGCCGGCGTAATTTCACGCAGCCAAAGTGGCTCCGGATCCATTTGGCTGAGTCTTCCTATAACTGCGGCCAAGAAAACCATCGAAGCTGGCCGACTTAAAGTAGGGTGGGTCTCGGCTAGGGTAGTACTACTGGACGCCAAGCCCCTAAGGTGCTACAGATGCCTGGAGACTGGTCATGTTGGCGCTAAGTGCGACAAAACGGTTGACCGCAGCAACCTCTGCTTCCGCTGTGGGGAACCCGGACACAAATCGCGGGAGTGCACTGCCGAGGCCTGCTGTGCTATCTGCAAGGCAGCCGGCAAACCAACAGGCCATCCCATTGGCGGTAAAGGGTGCCCAAACCTCAAACCTCGCCCTGGCAATAGGAACGGAAAGAAGACGACGGTAGGCTCTATAGCTACCCCGTCTTCTCAGTCGGCGGAGACAATGGACATCGCCCAATAATATGGCTTGCAAGTGCCTTCAGGCGAATACAAACCACTGCGCCGGTGCCCAGGACCTTCTAGTTCAGACAATGGCTGAATGCGGGATTGGTGTGGCTATTGTCTCAGAGCCTTATTACATCCCGAGCCGAAGCGACTGGGCAGGGGATTTAGACAATTCAGTTGCCGTCGTAGTTTCCGTCGCAGCTGGTTCCCCGACAATAGGCAGAATAGTGAGGGGCAAAGGGTTTGTCCTGACGGTGATAGGCGAAATGGCAGTTATTGGGGTCTACATCTCACCAAGCCGTTCCCTTGCGGAATTCGAGCATGTCCTCACCGAGGTTGAAGCCCTGGTCCGGCTAACCTCCCCCATCCCCATGTTAGTTGCTGGAGACTTCAATGCCAAATCAACGACATGGGGATCTCCCGTGACAGACGTCCGGGGGGAGGTCCTGGAAGAGTGGGCTATTACTTTAGGACTGACTGTCCTCAACACCGGGTCGGAGAGCACGTGCGTGAGGCAACAAGGCGAGTCCATAGTGGACATAACTTTTGCATCTAACGCCTTAGCCCGCCGTGCTCAAAACTGGAGGGCAGAAGTTGGGGTAGAAACCTTATCGGACCACCGATATATAAGGTTCGATTTTGCTACCCCAACTGCAATGCGTGCCGAGCAGCTGAGAAACCGACCCGCTGCAGGGGACAGTCGAAGATGGGTCATTAGTAAACTGGACAGGCAGCTCGCCAAAGAGGCGGCAATAGTCGAGGCCTGGGGGGCCAGTACGATCCCAGAAGGGCCAATAATGGTTGACGAAGAGGCACAGAACCTTGATGACGCTTTAGGCCGTGTGTGCGACGCGTCGATGCCTAGGGCCAAATCTCTGCTGCCGAAGCGTCGAGTGTACTGGTGGCGACCAGAACTCCGCGATCTGCGGAACGCTTGCGTGACCGCGCGCCGCCAGTACACAAGGTATAGGAGGAGGCAAGCCAGGGACCAGACTGAGGAAGATGCCCTGTACAACATCTACAAGGCCACCCGCAAAACCTTACAGACGGCCATAGTGCAAGCGAAGGAAGCGGCTTGGGAGGAGTGGCTTGAGACCCTCAATAGGGACCCATGGGGTAAACCATATAAGACCGTGAGGCAAAAACTTCGGCCTTGGGCCCCCCCTTTGACCACTAGTCTCGAGCCAGAACTCGTGAACCGGGTCGTAGGAGCCCTGTTTCCTGAAAGGAATGAATTTGTCCCACCTGTAATGGCACCCGCAGCTTACCCACAAGTGAGGGAGACGGAGGTACTGCCGGTGACCGAAGCCGAGCTCACCGCCGCAGTGTCCAAACTCCGGTCCAAAAAGACGGCCCCCGGACCAGACGGCATCCCTGGACGCGCTCTGGCCATTGCGCTCAGTGAATTGGAGAAACGAGTCGGAGACCTTTTCACTGCCTGCATGACACAGGGGCGGTTCCCCCATAGGTGGAAAGCGGGAAAGCTGGTGCTCCTCCGAAAGGATGGGCGCCCTCCCGATCAGCCGTCGGCCTACCGCCCTATTGTGTTGCTTGACGAGATGGGCAAGCTCTTTGAGCGTATAATCGCCACCCGTCTCGTCAGGAGTATGCAGCCGGGTCTGAGTGACTGCCAGTATGGCTTCCGCCCGCTTCGCTCGACACTGGATGCAGTCGCCAAAGTCAGGGACTTTGCGCTGGAGGAAGTTTCCCAGGGTGGGGTTGTGATGTCCGTGTCCCTGGACATTTCTAACGCCTTCAACACCCTGCCCTGGGAAACAATAAAGGCGGCTCTCAAATACCACAACGTGCCCCGATACCTACAAGATCTCGTGGCGGACTACTTTGCCGGGCGCGTTGTGGTGTTTCCAACAAAAGCTGGAGTTGGCAGGCGGGAAATGTCATGCGGTGTTCCACAGGGCTCGGTCTTGGGCCCCCTCCTGTGGAACATCGGTTACGACTGGGTCCTCCGCGGAGCAACCATACGGGGAATCAGCGTTACGTGCTACGCGGACGATACGCTTGTTTCGGCCCGTGGCAAGACGCATCGCGAGGCGGCGTATATCGCGACAGCAGGGGTGGCACATGTAGTGCACCGCATCCGCGCTCTGGGCCTGGAGGTGGCTCTCCACAAATCCGAAGCACTAGTATTCCATGGGCCTCGGAACGCACCACCACCAGGAGCCGCAATCACGGTTGGAGGAACTTCCATCGCCATCGGGTCGTCGATGAAGTACCTGGGACTCGTCCTCGATGGTCGATGGAAGTTCGACGAACACTTCCGGCGCTTGGCCCCAAGGTTAATGGCAGCAGCTGGAGCACTTGGCCGGATCCTTCCGAATAAAGGAGGCCCAAGAGGAGCGAGCAGGCGCCTCTATGTGGCGGTGGTACGCTCAATGGCGCTGTATGGGGCGCCAATATGGGCGGACAACCTGAGTGCTCGGAGCGCGGCCCAACTGCGGAGACCGCAACGGGCCATAGCACTCAGGGTGGCTCGAGCGTACCGCACCTGCTCATACGTAAGTGCCTGTCTGCTAGCCGGGTGCCCGCCTTGGGACCTCGAAGCAACAACGCTAGCAGAAGTGTACTGGAGGGTGAAAGAGGCCAGAGCGCGGGATAACCATCCAGCCCCGCGAGAGGTCAGGAAGTGGAGGGAGGAGGCCAGAAACAGCCTCTTCGAAAAGTGGGCCGAGAGACTGGAGATCCCGGGAGCTAGCCGGGAACTGGTGGACGCCGTTCAGCCCATCCTACAAAAATGGGTTGATCGGAAACACGGTGCGCCATCGTACCATCTCACGCAGATGCTCACGGGGCATGGTTGCTTCGGCAAGTACCTGTGTGAGGTGGTACGAAGAGAGGCAACTCCAAATTGCCATCACTGTGGAGGAGGGGCCGCGGACACAGCCTACCACACGCGCGTGGAGTGCCCTGCATGGGCGGAGCCCCGCGCCGCTCTGTCCGCGGTCGTTGGAAGAGACCTGTCCCTGCCGGCCTTGGTGAGGCAAATGGTCGAGGCCAGGGAGGCCTGGGAGGCGGTGGCCACCTTCTGCGTCGAGGTCATGGCGCAGAAGGAGATGGCAGAACGAGGGCGCGAGGACGATGTGGATGCACTCCCTCAGCGCCGAAGGAGACCAGGGCGGCGGCGCAGAGCCTATGCAGGCCGCATGCAGCCGCCTTAAGAGGGACCTGCGGGTGATGGGTCGGGAGCCCCGTCATCCGCCTGGAAGGGTCCGAGCCGGATAGCCCTCAAGTGTTCCGAGGTGCTATCGGCGGAGTAGGCTGCTTCAGCAGCCCATAAGACGGGCCCGCAAGGGCAACGCTCGCGGGGTTCTCGGAGGTGTGCAGCAGCGTTCCCGAAACCCCGCACACAGAGCGAGCGGTGGAACACCCCAGGGGTTTAGTCCGTGAGAGTCGGACATAACCACCCGGTTACTCCCGGGCCGGGTGGTATCCATAACGGATTCCCCTGGGTTAAAAAAAAAAAAAAAAAAAAAGGTTAGGTTAGGTTAGGTTAGGTTAGGTTAGGTTAGGTTAGGTTAGGTTAGGTTAGGTTAGGTTAGGTTAGGTTAGGTTAGGTTAGGTTAGGTTAGGTTAGGTTAGGTTAGGTTAGGTTAGGTTAGGTTTTTTTTTTTTTTTGGGAGTGAATGGAGTATATTTACCCCATTCGTACAGATTGGCGATAAGCTTTTGAGCACGCGGTGCTAACGGTTTACACGTTGTGCTCAGCCATGAGTTAGGTCTTAGTGACTAATGTTTAGTTAGTTTGTAATACTGTAAATGAAATGAGATAAGGAGAAAGAATATGAGTTGGGTATTCATGTGGAGTTAAACGATTTTAGATTGTTAATAATGTATTTGAGAAGATTTAAGAAACTTTCGGCAGTGGACTCTCTGGAGGAACATTCGAGAATGTTTCCAGGGTCTACGCGGAAGTTTTGACAAATAATAGTGTGGTCAAGACGTTGACGGGCGAATCTGGGACATTCGGACAAAAGGTGTGTGAATGTTTGTTTTACTGGTTGGGTGTTGTCGCACGGGCAGTGATCATTTGCCGTGATATTGAAACGGTGGAGGTATTGTTTATGGAAGGCATGGTTACTGAGATATTGTGTGATAAAGAAATTTGGAGTGAACTTAGAGATAAACTCTCTAAGTTCTTGGTGGGTGGGGAAAATTGACTTGGTATACTGGCATTTATTATTATTGTTGTAAAAATTTGCGGAAGCTGATTCTAAAGTTCTAAGGTTATGTAGTTTTATGTGGGAAATCGGGATTTGGTCGAAGATGGGGGCCTTATGAGCTTTAGCGGCTTCTTTGGCTGCTTGGTCAGCCAGCTCATTTCCAGGAATGCCGCAGTGGGCCTTAGCCCAGATAAAGTGTGTGGATGTGTTAGTGTGTGTGTGTATGAGTTTGTGTATTTGAACTACGATGTGGTTGTAGTTGTTGGGATCCATAATTGCCATATGAGATGACTTGCTGTCTGAGAACAGGAGGAGCTCGCGTGGATGGTGTTTGTAGGCAAGTGTGAGACATTCCTTGATTGCGACGAGCTCCGCCTGGAAGACAGAACAGCAGTCGTGAAGTTTGAGTTTCTTGGTGATCGTCGGGTGATTGGGCCTGACGATCACAAAGGCTGCACCTACCCCGTCTTCGCTCTTACTCCCATCTGTGTAAGCTCTCCAGGTGTCGGGAGTTGTTGTTGCGTGCATAATGACAGTTTCGTCATGTTCGGGGATGTTATTTACCTCAGAGAATGGTATCGTGACTCTCTTGGAGGGATGTAGGAGCTCTGACGGTGATGCTAGGCGTTCCATTGGGAGATCGTTCGGGAGGTATGAGGCGTGCCCCAGTCGCCGGGCGCTCTCCACCTCCGCAGTGCAAGCTATGCGTGCTGGTAAAGGCGGAAGGTTGGCGAGTGTAATGGAGAGAATTGTGCTTAGCGTCTTAAACCCCCGAACGATCTTTATGGCAAAGAGGCGTTGTAGTGAGAGCAGCTTGCTTTCCACACACTTGAACCTCAGGGCGTCCACCCAGACGGAGGCCGAGTAAGTGATAATAGGAGTGATGACTCCGTAGTATATGGTCCTGATGTTCTCTGGGTGGACTCCCCAGGTTGGGCGTATAAAGGCTTGGAGCTTCATAAACAGCCTTTTGGCTTTGTCCACGACGTAGTTCGCGTGTTTGACAAATTTTAGCCTGCTGTCTATGAAGACTCCAAGATATTTTATGTGTGGGACAAAGGGAACTTGGGTGCCTTCGAAAATTATTTGAATCTTGGCGGCCTTGTTTGTGAAGGCAATGGCTTGGGTCTTGTCCGCTCCAAACGTGAGCTTAACACTGTTGCCCCACTCGACAATGCGCTCAATGGCTTGATTGGTGCGACGTTCCAGGTCCTCGGTGTATTTGGCGCTACAAATCAACAGCACGTCGTCAGCGTAGGCTTGAAGGTGACAACCCGGGGGCATCCCGGTCTCGAGGAGCTCGTCTAGGATAAGGTTCCATAAGACCGGTCCTACGACCGACCCTTGGACGCATCCCCTGGTCATCACCTTTCTCGCTGAGCAGTCCGAGAAGTTAACGGAAACTGATCTGTCCGTGACGTAACTTCGTAACACCTGGTAAATGTTACGCGGACAGCCGTTGTGCTGAAGCCTCGCAAATATCGCAGGCCACCACGCCATGTCGAACGCCGACTTTATGTCGAGCGAGATGGCTAGCACGTGTTCGCCGTTGTTCTTGGCGTTTGAGACGATGTCTAGAGCGTCTTGGATGGCAGTAGTCGTGTTTGTTTGGAGGCGGAAGCCGTACTGCCGACGAATGATTTTACCCTTAAGGTGTAGATGGTGGGTTAGCCTATTTATAAGAAGTTTCTCAAGGAGCTTACCAAAAACTTTCACCAAACCAATTGGCCGATAGGACGATGACTTAGTGTAGTCGTCTTTGTTCGGCTTTGGTATGATTTTGGTGAGGGTGGACTTCCAGGTGGTCGGGAAGTATTCAAGAGATAAGCACCTGTTCATAATTTGTGTTACTAAGTCCGGGAAGCAATTGGCGAATTGGTAACAGATGTCAGAAGTCAAGTGGTCGTCGCCGGGGGCCTTTTTGTGACCGATGGTTTTAAGGGTCTCAAGGACTTCGGTCTTGGTGAATGGCGGCTCGTCTGGGTGTTCTGGAACGTTATCCACTTGGCTTCTGACATCCCTCTGTTGGTCGGTGTCTTTGCATGGGTCGTCATCTGGGTAAAATATTTTTAGCAGATTCTCGGCGGTGTCTCTGGAGTCGGTCGTGTAGCTACCATCAGGGAGCAAGAGAGTGGCAGGGGGCTGGGTGATAGGTCGGGTGCGCATAATGCGGTTTGTAACGGACCACACGTCCTCCTTCCCCTGCCGCTCGCAGAAAGCTCGAAAGGTGGCGGTAGAGGCAGCGCAGCATGCGTCAGAGTATTGCTTTCTTAGCTTGTCCCTCTCCTGGACTATTTCGGTAATGGTACGCCCCCGCTTCACAGCCTTACTGAGTTGGTGGTGGTTTTTAATTACCTGTGCTTTTAGCGCAGTAAGGTCGTCGCTCCACCAAAGGGGGCGACTGGGCGGTTTTTTGGAGCGGGGTAGAAGCTCGTCGCATGTGGTCTGTATGGCATCAGTTGTTGTTTTGATGATGCGATCGAGCTCATCCTTGGTACAGTGTTGGATTTCATCGGTATTAGGGATTTTGTTGGCAAGGCTAGATCGAAACTGCTCACCGATAGCGTCCCACTTAATATTGGTGGTATTATATCGGAAGGTGGATAATTTAAGTGTTTTGGTAAAGTTAAAAGCTTTGCTATTGGGGAACGGGATGGAAAAGGTGATGGCGTTGTGGTCAGAGGAGGGACATACGTTGGGGTCAACGCGCCAGTTCTGAACGTTTATTTGGTTCTGACCACAGCGGGAATGGTTACTAATTAGAGTGAGGTCGACTATGGAGGTGCGGGGGAGGCCATGAGTGACAGTTTCGAATGTGGGGACAGTTCCGACGTTACAGATGGTAAGGTCATGCGAAATTGTGAAATCGGCAATAAGGTTACCTCTGGCGTTTGGCAGTTTGCATCCCCATGACGGGTGCCAGCCGTTGAAATCACCTCCTATGATATGCAGGGCCCCTGTAGTGTCGTTGAGGAATTTCTCCAATTGTGGAAGTGTATTATGCCGGTCAGTCCTGGGCTCAATATAAATGGACGTCAAGAACACCTTCCTACCGGTATTCAGCGTCAGTTGAACGATACTTAGGTTAGGTGTACAAAATTTAGTCATGCCCAGTGTGCTGACCCTGGAGTTCTTTATAAGGAGAGCAGCTTTGGTCGTTCTATCCGAAGACGGAAACTGGTACGAAGTGTATCCCGGCACGTCCCTCATAATGCTACTACCTGCTGGGATGTAAGGTTCGCTTATGAAAGCAAAGTCGCAAGCATTCTGCCCGCTGAGATGCACTGCCATTTCCTGGTAGGCGTTCCTGCCGTGGCCTAAGTTGATTTGCAGCAAGTTATATTTGTCTTTTGGTGGGTTGATATTTACTTGTGGGTCTCTACGATCCATAATTGATCCGCGATTTGACTTTGGTTTCCATTATGGCTCGGAGTGGGCAGGTGACGGAAGTAGCGCTGTGCTGATGAGAGGGGGCAGGAGAGCGGGAGGTGGTGTTGTGTTTTGAGGGAGTGCAGTTGAAGCACTTGAGCGCGTCGGAGGAATCCTTGTCAGGGCATCGTGCGAATTCGTGCTCAGTAGATGCGCAGTGGGAGCACGCAGCGGTACCCTTGCAGTGCTTTTTGGTGTGCCCGAATTGCAGGCACTTAAAGCACTGTAGTAAAGGGACATGCTCGCATGCGTGAACCCTCTGGTGGTCTATGTTGACCTTGCCTGTGGACACAATGGCTTTGAACACGTCTGGGGAGGCGATAAGGACTGCGTTGTAGAGGTGGGACTTACGGTTGCCCCTGCTAAATTGAAAGACGAGATCCGAGTTCGATTGGGCCTTGTTCTTGATTTCAGGATTCTGCTGCAGAATAATTTCTGCTAGCAGGTCCTTGGGCGTGTCAACGCTGATGCCCTTGACAATGATAGATGGTTTGAGGGTGCGCGCCGGTTCGGCGGTGACATCACTGTAAGCGGAGTTGGATTTCGCCAGTGCCGCATCTCGCTGAACAACATTGTCAAACTCGACCCGGACTTTGTTGTTCGAGACGAATTTGGCGGCAGCGGGGGCGAAGGTCAGATCTCGGAAGGATACGGTGCTTCTCCAAGCTTGTAGGGTTTCCGAGGGAGACTTGACCGGTTTTTTGGAGGCAATTATCATTGCCGGCCTGCTGGATGGGCGGTTTGGGAGTTGGGGGGGACGAGACTCTTTTGCGTTGTTCCGACGCGTAGCAGCCGTGGCTGCTTTACTGGCGTAGGTTTCCGGAGGGTTGGAGGTGATGGGTGCAACAGTGGGAGTGCGATGGGGACGAGCAGTGAACACTCCCAGCTCCTCTCGGATGGCAGCTTTAATCACTGCGACTGTTGAGGCGCTGGTAGTGACGTATGCGTCGTCGCCGTCAGTTTGTGTGCTGATTGCGCGGGTGTTGAGGTTGCGCAGGGCTGCTTGGCTGAGAGAGGGCCTTCCGGGGGAGGTCATGTATGGGGCTGACTCCGCGCTCAGTGTCTCGACTTCCTTTATGTAGTCCTGTATATGGTTGCGCAGGTCATTGACGCATTTGTCAATCGCCACTCTATTGTGCTTGGTAACACTCCTATTTGCGTGCAGTTGAGTGTGAATTTCGTCCAGACTGGGCTTTAATAGCGTCCAGAGACGAGATGCTCGACCTCCATCAGAGGAGGTTCCACTGAGCCACAACCTGTCCATCACGGAGGTTTCTGCAAGACTCGGGGCATCCGGCGTGAGGTTCGCCGGTGCCGCCCCGAGGGGTGCCCGCTCCGGTGCTCTTTGTGGTGTGGCTGCGGGTTTGTCCTGTACAGTGACGTGAGGTCTGGGTGGTAATGTGCCAGTCTGGACGAGTTGGTCTGCTATTGCGGGAGGGAGCAAGACGTCCGAACGATTTTCGACTGTGAAGGTCGCGTTGTGTGTCTCTCCCGCAACTCCAGCTCGCTCTGGGGCAGAATTTTGCGACCCCAGTTCCGTCTCCTGAGACGCCTGGGGGGCTTGCTCTTGCTGTGGTTGCATAGAGCTTATTTCCTGAGCCCCACGGGCTTTGTGAGGCGATTGGGGAGGTGTTCTGTACATTCCGTACATTCTAAATATTAAGAAAATTTAAAAATTAATAACGGGTCAACTATTGCTCTGAAAATTATAAATAAGGGCTTAAAAAGTAGGTCTTGTTAACGTCTATATATGCGCCAAATATCAGATTTTTACGTTTGTAAATAACGGAGATAAAAATTTATTTCGATGTACTTTTTAATTTCTAGAAAATATGAATTTACGGAATGAAACAGTAATTTGTAAGAAACCGGTCTAAATAAAAGATGAAGATGTTGATGAGAGCTATTGATTAAAGAAATAAAATCAGAAATTGACCGTTTGGGAACAAAGATATTGAAGCTCAAAGTGCGTTGCTAAGACACTTCTTGCAGGCGCCGAAAAATTTGGAGGTGTCTGAAAAAATTTGTATGAAGAGTGTGAATAATTTCAGGATTTAACAGCAAGGTAATTTAATGTGTACAAAGATCTATCAAAATATGAAAACAGATGTGAAAAATACTAATAAATGGCAAAATGGCAGATGATTGAAAATTCGAACTTTCAAAAACCACTAAAAAATTAATATCTTAAAAACTACTGAAGTTAGAGAGTTGGAAGCAGCACTGAAAAAACGGGGCAACAATTCTTTAAATTATAGTAGAAAATCAGAATTTTCAAATCACTTTGGTTGAACAAAATTTTCAAAAACGTTGATTTTCTATAAAAAAGATGAGGGAGATGACTTTTCGAATTTACAGGAAAACTATTGGAGATATCGGGAAAATGGTTATAACATGAAAGATTGGAAAAAATTAAGGGAATCTAAATTGCTAAACAAAATAAAAATTGACCGGCGGAAACTAAAGTTATGTGTAAAAAACAAGATTGCTCAGAGGTTTTCATGAGGGTACGAATTTTCTGAAGAAATGTGAAAATTTGAAGCTGATGCTGTGTATGTAGAATTATTTTGAAAAACAGGTAATTTAAAACTAACAGAAACTAATAAAATTGTTAAAGAAATTTCGAAAAATCTTGAAAAATGAATTAATTGTGAATTTTTGAAAATTTGCAAAGTGGAGTTAGAGAAAAAATTTAATAATTCCGGAACCAGAAGGGCTAGGGGGCTACAAGTGGTATCAAAAAAGTGGGGCAAATTAGGTTCACAATTGTGTCAAAATGGGTCACCCTCGTGTGTTTAGAAGTTGGTTTTTGGTTAGGTTAGGTTAGGTTAGGTTAGGTTAGGTTAGGTTAGGTTAGGTTGGGGTGCAGGGCTGGTTCCTCCTCGTGGTGCACCCTGGGAGGGGGAGGATAGCCGCTCAGTTGCGCGCTTGCTATCCTCCCTCTGCGAATACCAGCCACAGGCGGTTGCGGTTGAGTCCAGTGGACTCCCGCGTGGGCTTCAATGCCGAGTCAAGGAGAAGGCCATTGGGCCTAGCGGTCGAAGAATGGTTCATGCCATTGGTCGTGGAGTAAGTGGGTTTTAACTAACCCACGCAGGGGTGTTCACGCCAGCATCCCTTGAATCCCGCAACCCGCAGTACTCTCCCAACGACCCCCATCTCTGGCGCTATGGGGTACGGGAAGTGCTTGCGGCTCGGAGGGCTTGCCTTAGTTGGCCGGCCCGCGGGAAGGAAAACCCTATAAAACCCGACAGCGAAGTCGTTAAAACCTACAGATACCAGGCGACCTCTGTAGTATGTAGCCCGCTGTCCGGAATGGGCGTCACCCGGCAGTGCAACTATCGACCCATTCTCGTGGGAACAAAAATATAATGGCACAAATATTAAAAAACAAAACTTCAAACGGCCCTTCTCAGGGCCAAACTCAAAACGGTCCTTTTCAGGACCACACTTATGCGGACATATGCTCAACTAAGAGCATACTGAGACTGAGAGGAGGAAGTCCCTCAACACGCAATGCAAGGGGCAAGAAGGACAAGGATGTCGATATGGAGGAAGAAACTGAAAGCGGAGAACTCGCTGAAACCCGGTCTTCGAGCGGTATCAAAATCGCCTTCCCGAAGACGATTCTAGGCACTAAAGCCCGATATCAGCGACAGAGGAAACAGCCTCCTCGCCTTCTGGACGTAATACCCTCGGACTCCAATTCTGAGTTCGAATCAGAAGATACTGAGGGCACAGTTCCAGGGGACATAAGTAAAGCGGAAAAAAGGTGTCTTCAACCCGATGCTGAAGGGCCAGAAGTGCAACCCAAAATGAGCTCAGCGAGGCGAGGCAGAGGACCACCTGGGGCTCACACGGGCATAGCTAAGGCGAAGGCCCAACTGAAGGCGTTTGAGTCTCAAGACTTCCAGGTAGACAGTGACGAGGAAGATCACAACAAGAGGACAGAAAGGGACGAGACCAATGCCGGATACCGGGAGCGTAGCCCTCTAGGGGAAGAAGCTTACAAAGACCCGATTGAGCAAGCCAAGAGAGCAGCCGAAATAATTTATGAGCAGGCGGCAAAATCAGGCAACCTCAAAGGCAAAATCTGGGGGCAAATAAACGCAGCTTGCCGAGAAATTGTGGAGGCTATGGACGACCTGCGGACAAGAGACGAATCAGATGAGATTCGAGCGCTCAAAGCTGACCGCACGAGGATGGCGCAACAATTGGCGCAACTCCAGGCGGAGACTAAAGCCCTGCGAAGGGCCTTCTCAGAGCGGCAAAATGTACCTCAGCCGCAATCGGAACAGGGAAATGTGATTGAAGATGCCATAACGAGAGCTATGGCTTCATTCAAAGAGGAGCTCAAAAAGGAGATCCATGTGTCTGTGGGGAACATGGTCAACGTCCGTCTCGGTGAGATGGAAAAACGCCTGCCCCCAGAACCGATCCTTCGGCCCCCACTTGCGGCTGCGCGGAACAAAGCGCCAGATGTGGAACATAGGCAGGAAGTGGCACAACCTACGGAGCCATGCCCAGCAACGAGAGCAACCCGGGGGAAGGTACCGAAACCCCGGAAAGAAAGGTCGACCCAACCAGCTCCATCAAAGCCGCCCGCATCCAAACCTACACCCAAAGCCGGCCGACCGACGGTGCCCCCACCGCCGCCACCCCCGCCCAAAGAACCTTCATGGACGGAGGTGGTCAAGAGGAAAAGGAAGCCTAGAACCGTGAAGCCTGCTGCCCCGACACAGGCTAAACTGGTCAGTAAAGCTCTGCCTGTCCCAAAAACCGCCGCGGTTGTGGTGGCTTTGAAACCCGGATCGGAGGAAACATACCTGTCGGTAATGACCAAGGCCACGAATGCCGTAAACCTAGGAGAAATAGGCCTTGCTCACGTCCGGGTCAAAAAGTCTGCTGATGGCGCTAGGGTCATCGAGGTCCCAGGAGGCGATGATGGCAGGGCGGCCAACGCCCTCAGGGAAAAACTGGAGGAGGCAGTGGGAAATGTGGCCCGAGTATATTGCCCTGTCAAGATGGGAGGCCTATGCATCGACGGCCTTAACGAGACGACGACCAAGGAGGCGATCCTTGAAGCAGTGACCAGGGTGGGCGGATGCGATCCTGCCAGTGTCAAAGTGGGGGAAATACGTAATGTCAGAGACATAAGCGGATCTGTGATCGTGCGCTGCCCAATCACTGCAGTGAACGCCCTTCTAAAAGCAGGTCGTATCACCATAGGCTGGTCGTCTGTTAGGGTCCGCGCCATAGCACCGGAGCCCATTAGGTGCTACAAATGTCTGGGTACTGGCCACACACGGGCAACTTGCCCATCGCAGGTTGAGAGGGGCGATTTGTGTTTCCGCTGCAGTCAGCCCGGACACAGAGCAGCGGCATGCACAGCTGCAACTCCTTTCTGTGCCGTGTGCTTTCAAGCCAAACTGCCGGCAAAACATGTCATGAGGGGGCTGTCATGCAAGCCGCCCCCCACCAAGAGCACAAAAGTCCCTGTCCTGGCGACGCCAGCTACTAGGGCGCCAAGCGTCCCGGCCTCTCAGCCGGCCACTGCGGAGGACACAATGGACACATAAATGCCAGCACACCCAAGGCAAATGAATGTCCTCCAGTGTAACCTCAACAACTGTGCTGGGGCCCAGAACCTGCTCATGCAGACAATTGCGGAGCAAAACATTAGCATTGCAGCTGTAGCCGAACCCTACTACATTCCCCCTCAGCCAAACTGGGCCGGATCAACCGACAACAGGGTGGCTATAACGGTACCGGCAGTAGGAGGATTTCCACCAATTGTTCACAAAAACAGAGGAGAGGGATTCTCGGTGGTGGAATGGAGAGACATTATAGTAATTGGTGTCTACTTCTCTCCGAACAAGCCACTCCGGGAATTCGAACAATTCCTGGAAAAACTCTCTGAGGTAACCAGAAGGTCTGCCCCTCGGCCAGTGATGATTCTCGGAGACTTAAATGCTAAAAGTGCGGCCTGGGGCTCTCCCATCACTGACACAAGAGGTACAAGCCTCACTGACTGGGTGGCCGCAATGGACCTTGTGGTTCTTAACCAAGGCAACGAGCACACGTGCGTGCGATGGCAGGGAGGATCCATAGTGGATATATCGTTGGCCTCCCCGACTATTGCTGCACGAATCGACGACTGGAAGGTCCTAAAAGATGTGGAAACGCTCTCCGACCACCAGTACATTACAATGAGGATATCATGCGGTCAAGGAGAGCGTCCAACTGCCCCCCCAGGAAGTAGACAAGGCTGCTTTACTAGATGGACTCTGGCAAAATTGGACAGAGACATGGCCGAGGAAGCTGCTATGATAGAGGCCTGGAATGCGCCCCCTGGGGCCGATATGGGAATTGAAGAGCGGGCTAAGAATTTCCAAATCGGTCTCACGCGCGTATGTGATGCTTCCATGCCCAGATCGAAACGGTTGCCGGCGAGGAAACAAGTTTATTGGTGGTGCGAGGAGATTGCCACGCTGCGTGCCACCAGCAATGCGGCCAGGCGCAACTATACGAGGTGTAGACGCCGCAGACACACAGCGGATGAAGAAATTCGGCTTCGTGGCGTCCTCTCGGAAGCTAAAAAGGCTCTTTCCTCGGCCATTGCCAAAAAGAAAGACGAAGCGCGAGAAGAGTTCCTTGCCTCCTTGGACAGGGACCCTTGGGGGAGACCGTACAAGTTGGTACGAAATAAGCTCAAACACGCCCCCCCCAATGGAATCCATGGACCAGGAACTACTCGCGCGCGTAGTAGAGGGGCTTTTCCCGCCGGCACCAATATTTGATCCCCCGGTCATGTCTCTGCCCACAGCGGAACCAGAGGGGCCTCCTGAAGCTCCGCCGGTCACAGATGCCGAAATGTTCAAGGCCGTCTTTAAACTAAAAGGCAGCAAAAAAGCACCAGGGCCAGACGGAGTGCCAGGAAGGGTCCTGACAGTAGCTCTTAAACACCTCGGACTCCGCCTTAGATCCATTTTCGACGACTGCCTACGAGATGGACAGTTCCCGGGCTGCTGGAAAGAGGGGCGCCTGTGCCTGTTGAGAAAAGAGGGTCGTCCTGCCGACTCTCCATCGGGATACCGTCCGTTGGTCCTCCTGGACGAAGCAGGAAAGATGTTGGAAAGGATTCTAGCGGGCAGGATCCTAAAACACCTCGCAGACACGGGTCCGAATTTGAACGACCGGCAATACGGGTTCCGTGCAGGGCGTTCCACTGTAGATGCTCTGAACGCCCTCAAGGATTTTGACGAATATGCAAAGAAAAGAGGGGAGGGAGTGGTGGCGGTATCCTTGGATATTGCCAACGCATTCGGAACGCTCCCTTACAGCGTTATCCAGGAGGCCCTGCGCTACCACCAAGTACCCACATATTTAAGGCGGATTGTAGAGCACTACCTGACCGGGCGGGTGGTGCTCTACTCCAATAACGAGGGGCATAAAGTAGCTTGGGATGTAGGCTGCGGAGTCCCACAAGGCTCAGTTCTGGGGCCCTTACTTTGGAATTTGGGGTACGACTGGGTCAACCGAGGCGTGCAGCTTCCCCGCATGACCACCATCTGCTACGCGGATGATACGATGGTGGCCGTGCGAGGAAAAGAAATGAAGGAAGTCTGCAGACGAGCTGCCGTTGCTACTGAAATGACGGTCACCCGAATTGGTATGCTAGGGCTGAAAGTGGCCCTGCATAAAACAGAGGCCATAGTGTTCGGGGGCAGAGGCTGGGTCATACGTGCCGGGCAGACGCTCCCAGTGTCAGGGGAAGCGGTCCAGATAAAGAGTCATATAAAGTACCTGGGACTCTATCTGGACCGACGCTGGAACTTCGAGGAGCATTTTAAACGGATGGCTCCTCGGCTAGTGGGCGCCGCCATGGCACTGGCAAAGCTGCTTCCGAATGTGGGCGGACCGAACACCCCTTGCCGACGCCTATACGCCGGGGTGATCAGGAGTATGGCGCTCTATGGCGCACCAATCTGGGCGGAGCGCCTCACGGACAAAACTCGGGCCCTTCTCCGGAGACCGCAGCGGGTGGTGGCCCAACGTATGACAAGGGCATACACCACGGTTTCGCATGCAGCTGCCTGCCTCATAGCATGCACCCCACCGTGGGAGCTAGATGCGAAAATGCTGGCAGATAGGCATAATGAAAGAGTGGTGGCTCGGAGAAACGGGGTCCCCCCGCTGCCACTGGAAGAGATGCGAGCAGCACAACGCATGACTGAGAGGCGTATGCGAGAAAGATGGAAGAATGAGCTGGAGGACTCCCCCTACGGAATCCGCACTGTAGGGGCACTCCTCCACTCATTCAATGAATGGCTGGATAGGAGTTTTGGCTCAATGAGCTATCGAATGACGCAGGTAGTGACCGGCCATGGGTGCTTTGGCCACTACCTGCACAGCATACAGAGGGAGCCCACACCGCACTGTCACGAGTGCGGTCATGGTGATGACACAGCGGAGCACACACTGGCAGTGTGCCCGATGTGGGAGCAGGAGCGTCTCCAACTAATGACGCTCCTTAACACTGGAGATGCCTCGCTGCACAATATCGTGGCCTGCATGGTACGCAGCGAACCGGATTGGAACGCAGTGGCCTCCTTCTATGAGAACGTAATCTCACAAAAGGAGGCCAACGAGAGGGCGCGCGAGGAAGATATGGGAGCGCACCCAATCAGGCGTAGGCGGAGAGGGGGGAGACGTAGGCGATTTGCCCTAGCTACCAGCTAGATACCTCCCCCCCGTAGGGCCAGTGGACTAGGGGACCACATTGCACGGCCCTACACGTCTGGGAGGAGAGTCAGTTGCGTCCTGACCTCCTCTCCTTGGCGCGGGTGCCCGGCCTGCCGGGCGGGCAGTCGGGGGGCGTCGTGGTCGAATGCGAGAGCGACCCCATGGCGCCCCCATAAACGGCAATGCGGGTGACGCCGCAGGGGTTTTTTAGTGGGTATTCTCCTCCCCTCCCTCTGAGCGGTCAGAGGGGGTTACGGGAGGAGTGAGTCCCACACACCACCCCCCAATGGGCTTCCCCGGCCTGGGGGTGACGGTGCATAAACAGCATTTCTCCCCTGCGTCAACAAAAAAAAAAAAAAAAAAAAGGTTAGGTTAGGTTAGGTTAGGTTAGGTTAGGTTAGGTTAGGTTAGGTTAGGTTAGGTTAGGTTAGGTTAGGTTAGGTTAGGTTAGGTTAGGTTAGGTTAGGTTGGGGTGCAGGGCTGGTTCCTCCTCGTGGTGCACCCTGGGAGGGGGAGGATAGCCGCTCAGTTGCGCGCTTGCTATCCTCCCTCTGCGAATACCAGCCACAGGCGGTAGCGGTTGAGTCAGACTCCCGCGAGGGCTTTAATGCCGGGTTTTTGTTAGCTGCTCCCAGCTCGCCTCAGGTCAGCTGAGATGGCAAGGGAGGCAGCGTGGCCCTTTGGGCAGTGGCGGTGGTGCGTGGCACCTAGTTGTCGGGGCTCTGCTGGAGCCAGCGGCCGCTGAGCGGCTAGGGATGGCGGGCCTTCAAGGCCCGCGGCGCGGCGGGTGGGTTTCCGGCCCCCCGTCGGGCAGCCCGTAATCCGCACTAAGCGGACCGGGGGCGCTGCTTACTGAGAGTAGTGCCGCGTGGAACAAACCACTATAAAAATGAACCGGAGGGTGTCGCTCCAGAAATGGAGGCGACGGGTGCGGCGATGTGCCAGGTGCACTCGACGATGTCGACGCCGGACCAGCCGTTGTCCACACCGAGTCCGTAGTCATGTTTTGCGGCTCTGGTTGGGCACCGGTGGCCTTGCCTTAATTGGCTGGGCCGCGAGGAAGACAACCTCAATAAAACATCACTCCCAATCCTAAGCGGCGCAGCACCGCGAGAGGATGCATGGCTGAGGTGGTGTCAGCCGCTAGTGCTTCCCCCCGTCAGTGTACCGGCCGACACACTGACGGGTAATCCTAGGCTTATCCAGGTGCAGAGGGCACCGCCTGGATGGACATAGTAGATCCCTCCTACTCGTGGGAACAATTTCATATGTCTTCCGAAACTAAAAACACTCAAAACGGCCCTTTTCAGGGCCAACCCGAAAACGGCCCTTCTCAGGGCCAAACAGAAGAGAGTATGGGAGCAGAAGAGATCGAGCGCATCTCTAGCTCAATAAACAAACAGGGCGAGAAACCAGCTAAGAAGCTGAGAGAAGTAAGGGTGTCGCTGGAGCGACTAAATAGCCCTCGAAAAGGAAGGGCAACCAAGGCGACGAACAGTCGAAGATCTACCTCGGAAACATTGGAGACGGTCCGCTCAAGGTCAAACTCTGATTCTTCCAGAGCGTCAAGCAGGAACCGCTTCTGGGCGGACATTGACGCCAAGCGGACCTGCCTTAATGATAGTGAGGGCGAGGAATGGCCACCACTGCCGGCACAGAGTTCGCCGCCGGTAGCGGTGGAATACAGAAAGGGAAGAGGCCGACCTGCAACCACTGGGGAATATGTGGGTCTAGCAGCAGCTCAGAGGGAGCTCAATGCTGCGAAACAAGAGGCCCTACGGATTGAGGCGGAGAAAGAAATTGCCGATAGCATGGCCAGAGCACGGCAGCATCGAGTATCCCGTCTGTCGGAGTCGTCAACATCCAACGACGGAACGGAGAAGTCTGCAGTAGATTTAGTGAAGTCAGCCAAAGACCAGCTAAACATCATCGTTGGGGTGGCCACGAAGTCTGGCAACCTAAAGGGGACATACGTGAAAGCTCTCAAGGAAGCCGCGTCTGTAATTGGAGATAACCTGGAAGATCTCTGCAGGCGGACAATCTCCAAAGAGACAAGCTTGCTTCAGGCAGCTAATAAACATATGGAGATCCAGGTGGCCTTCCTGCAACAAAAGGTCGCACAAATGGAAGAAGAGATGGAGAGGAACAGAAAAACAGCAGCAGCTGCCTCCCAACCTCAGCCAGTCCCAGAATGGCTGTCCGCTGACGTTCAACCTCCCCAAGATGCCGACATGGAGGAAGTCTCGAAGGCGAAAAAACAGAGTGCCAAACGAAAAGCACAAGAGGCGACACAGGCGAAAAGAGGCAGAACCGAGGAAGCTGGACCCTCTTTGTCTCATTCACCTGCACCACAAGACGAGGGCCTGATGCGCAGCATCATGGATCGGGTTGGCAACATGCTAAATGCCAGACTAGAGTCCTTAGAGAAGGAAGAAAGGCTCCTGCCAGCCAAGAATCTGCGGCCACCACTGGCTGCGGACCGACAGCAGCAGAAACCAGCGTCTAAGCCTGCAGGGGTCCTAAAGGGCCCAAACTCAAATGTGACAAAGCCCATGTCAAGTTTAGCCCCAGCAAAGGGCAAACAAGGCAAGGGCACAAAAGCCAAGGGGGCATCCCAGCCGGCCCCAGTGGTCAACGAACCTCGTCCGCTGCCACCGCCACCCAAATCCATGGACCAGCAATGGAGTAAAGTGGTGGGAAAAAACAAAAAGAGAGCGGCAAAACCACAGGAAGTACGCTCCCAACCACAAGGAAAGGTACAACAGCGATCCCAAGCACAGGCGGCCCGCAAACTGAGGCCACCCCGCTCTGCAGCGGTGGTAATATCGCTACAGCCAGAGGCCGAAGAAAAAGGCATCACGTACAAGAGCGTGCTTGCCGAAGCTAAGACGAAGGTGAAACTGGCTGAACTAGACATTCAGTCAGTGAAGTTTAAGGTCGCAGCGACCGGCGCACGACTCTTGGAAGTGCCAGGAGTCGCTAGCGGCCCGAAAGCTGATAAACTGGCGGAGAAGCTCAGCCAATTATTCAGCGCGGACGAGGTCCGAGTGTCTCGGCCCACTAAAAGAGTAGAGCTTCGATTATCCGGTCTAGACGATTCCGTCACAACGGAAGACATCGCGGCGGCAATCGCGCAAGCGGGAGGCTGCACAACCCAAGATGTCAAGGTAGGGGACATAAGAGCAGACCCCAGGGGCTTAGGTTCTGCTTGGGTCCGTTGCCCTGTTACTTCGGCAAAAGTAGTGGCTGAAGCGGGAAGGCTGCTGGTGGGTTGGGTTTCTGCGCAAGTGAAACTGCTCGAAGCCCGCCCACAGAGGTGTTTCCGTTGCATGGAAGCAGGTCATGTGAGGGCGAACTGTCAGTCGGAGATCGACAGATCAGACCTGTGCTACCGATGTAGCCAGCCAGGTCACAAATCAAAGGATTGCTCAGCGACGCCACACTGCGCTGTTTGTGCGGCGCTGAATAAAGGAGCGGGACACAGAACGGGCAGCAAAAACTGCTCTGCCCCGCCCAAGAGAGCGAAAGCAAGGGCTCGTGATGGTCCCCGGACCTCCTCACAGCCTGCCCCCCCGACCAATCCTACCACAGTTGGGGTCCAGGAGGAGACGATAATGGAAACGAACTAATATGGCCACACTAGTTCTGCAGGCGAACCTTAACCACTGTGCCCGAGCGCAGGATCTCCTATTTCAAAGCATGGCACAGTGGTTAATCAACATTGCTGTAGTTGCAGAGCCATATTCTGTTCCTGCCCGAGCGGGATGGATTGGGGACCTCGACAAAACCGTTGCTCTTGTGTCAAGGACTAACACTGCCTCGTCGCCCTTCCTAAACATCATAAGGGGCCACGGTTTTGTAGCAGCCAAGTTTGACAAGATCGCGGTCTTAGGAGGCTACTTCTCGCCCAACAGAAGCCTGGCAGAGTTTGAGCAGTTCCTCGTTGAAGTAGGCGCAGTGGTCAGGCAACTGCACCCCACTCCTGTTTTAGTTGCCGGAGATCTAAATGCAAAGTCCGGGGCGTGGGGTTCTGCAGTGACGGATGCCCGCGGCCAATGTCTCGAAGAATGGGCAGAGACTTACGGCCTGGGGGTGCTGAACCGCGGAACAGCTCTAACCTGCGTACGACGAGATGGTGGCTCAATCGTGGACGTCACATTTGCAGATCCCACTCTGGCAAGGCGAGTCCAAAACTGGGAGGTGTTGGAGGATGTAGAAACCTTATCGGACCATAGGTACATAAGGTTCAGTATAACTGCGTCCCCAACAATACCACAGCCCGTTGCAGTGGGAACCCAGGTAGTTGCCACTCCACGATGGGCGTTAAAACGCATGGACCGTGAGGTGCTCGAGGAGGCGGCAATTATTAAGTCCTGGCTACCTGTTCCTGATGGTCACCTAGACATTGAAGGCGAAGCGCAGTGGCTCAAAGAGGCCATGACTGACACTTGCGATGCGGCCATGCCACGTATTGGGCCCCGCCCACCACAACGCAAGGTCTACTGGTGGTCAGCTGAACTGGGTCAATTACGGGAGTCATGTGTTGCGGCGCGTCGTCAGTATACTCGAAGCCGTCGACGACAACAGCGTAATTTAGAGGAGGAGACACGCCTGTACGCAACATATAGAGACCTAGTTGGGTCTTTTCAGGCAGCCATTGGAAAAGCCAAAGATCTGGCCGAGGAGGAGATGCTGGAGAGTCTCAACAAAGACCCCTGGGGCAGGCCGTACAAGATGGTGAGGGGCAAGCTTCGACCGTGGGCCCCGCCACTGACGCAGACTCTCCAGCCGGCGCTCCTTGACCGAGTGGTGGATACACTCTTTCCAGAAAGAGGTGGTCACATCCCACCGCCAATGGCACCGCCTGAACATTGGGCCAACAATGAAGATGACGTTGCCACTGAAGTAACAGAGGGCGAATTAGGTGCGGCAGTGCTGCGCCTAAAACAAAAGAATACTGCACCGGGCCTCGACGGAATCCCGGGCCGGGCATGGGTTGTGGCGTTGGGACCTCTTGGCTCCCGAGTGAGGGCTCTCTTCACTGCCTGCTTTCAGCAGAGCCTAATCCCACGGGACTGGAAAGCGGGCAAGCTAGTCCTCATTCAGAAAGAGGGACGGCCGGTCGACTCACCTTCGGCATATCGGCCCATAGTGCTGCTTGACGAGGTCTGCAAGCTCTTCGAGCGTGTCATCTCTATGCGACTCGTCAAGCACCTAGAAAACGTTGGGCCAAACCTGAGTAACAACCAGTTCGGCTTCCGTCGATGCCGATCAACGGTAGATGCCATCGCTCGGGTAAAAGCGCTAACTGAGGAGGCCGTGTCCCAAGGCGGGGTAGTCATTGCAGTATCGCTTGACATTTCCAATGCGTTTAACACCCTACCTTGGGGCTGTATCAAAGAGGCGCTCAGATACCATGCTGTGCCGCAATACCTGCGCCACATCTTAGACGCATATCTGGCAGAACGCGAGGTAAGATACCCAGCGCAAACCAGCTGGAGCAGTAAGCGTATGGCGTGCGGAGTTCCACAGGGGTCGGTCCTCGGGCCCCTCCTGTGGAACATAGGCTATGACTGGGTTCTGCGGGGCAGAAACTTATCGGGGGTCGAACTGACGTGCTACGCCGATGACACTCTCGTTACGGCCAAAGCTAGCACGTACAGGGAGGCCTCCATAATTGCGACGGCAGGAGTGGCCCAAGTAGTGGCCAGAATTAGGAAATTAGGGCTGGAGGTCGCCCTCCACAAATCTGAAGCCCTCTGTTTTCGTGGGCCCCGAAAAGCACCTCCAGTTGGGGCCAATCTGGTGGTGGGTGGTGTTTCCATCGGAGTCAAGTCGACGATGAAATACCTGGGACTCGTCCTTGACAGCCGGTGGAACTTTAAAGAGCACTTCACGAGATTGGCCCCAAAACTATTGAGGGCAGCAGGTGCACTGAGTAGACTGCTCCCAAACACGACTGGACCAAAAATCGGCTGCCGTCGTCTCTATACGACGGTAGTACGATCAATGGCTATGTACGGAGCACCCATTTGGAGTGACGCCCTGAGCGACCACAATAAGACCCTCCTACGGAGACCACAAAGGGTCATGGCCACTAGGGTTATAAGGGGGTACAGAACCATCTCCTACGAGGCGGCCTGCGCTTTAGCCGGCACCCCGCCATGGGATCTGGATGCTGAAGCCCTCGCTAATATTTACAGGCGCATTGCGGACTGGCGAGCACGAGGCCAGGAACCCATGGCGGAGGAGGTGAAGCGCTGGAGAATAATTGCGCGAGACATAGTCGTCCGTAAGTGGAGTGAGCGGCTGGAGGCTCCCAGCGCTGGTCAGCTGACTATTCGTGCAATCCAGCCGATACTAACAGAATGGATAGGGAGGCAGCACGGAATAGTAACGTTCCACCTTGCACAGGTCCTCTCAGGCCATGGATGTTTCGGCAGATACCTGTGCAAGGTGTCTGCGAGGGAGCCGACACCGGCCTGCCATCACTGCGGCAGTGCGCAAGATACGGCGGCACACACACTAGAAGTGTGCCCAGCCTGGACTGACCAACGCGCCACACTTGTGGCCGTAGTGGGAAACGATCTCTCACTGTCTGCCCTGACAAAAGCCATGGTAGACAGTGAGAGGTCGTGGAAAGCGGTGGCGGCATTTAGTGAGGAAGTCCTTACTATAAAAGAAAAGGCGGAGCGCGACAGAGAGGACGATCCGGCCTCCCACGAAATGCGCCGCAAACGCGTAGGAAGACGGCGGCTGGCATACGACCGCCGACTTCCCCCATAAGGGCACCTGTGGGTGGCTGATACGGGGACATCAGTCGCCTACACAACGGTCCCAGAGGAGGAAAGCATATCAAGATAGGCATGCCCAACAGACGGCCGGAGTTCAAACTCCCCAAGACGAGTCCAATGTCTGGACAGCCGCCAGCGAGGTCACGGAAGTGTTCTACAGAGTTCCCGTGGCCTCGCCCAAATGCGGCGAGTCGGAAGACCGTGGGGTTTTAGTGGGTATACCAGGGTCTCATTAGCCCTGGGAGTCCCACATAACCACCCGGGTCCGTCCCCGCGCCCGGGTGGTATGCGTAACGCATTTCCCCACGTAAAAAAAAAAAAAAAAAAAAAAAAAGGTTAGGTTAGGTTAGGTTAGGTTAGGTTAGGTTAGGTTAGGTTAGGTTAGGTTAGGTTAGGTTAGGTTAGGTTAGGTTAGGTTAGGTTAGGTTGGGGTGCAGGGCTGGTTCCTCCTCGTGGTGCACCCTGGGAGGGAGAGGATAGCCGCTCAGTTGCGCGCTTGCTATCTTCTCTCTGCGAATACCAGTCACAGGCGGTGGCAGTTGAGTCTATAGACTCCTGCGAGGGCTTCAATGCCGGGTTTCTTTGCTGCTCCCAGCTCGCCTCAGGTCATCTGAGATGGTATGGGATGCAGCCTGGCCCTTCGGGCAGCGGTGGTGGTGCGTGGCACCGTGTTGTCGGGGCTCTTTAGAGCCAGCGGCCGCTGAGCGGCGTGGGATGGCGGGCCTTCAAGGCGCGCGGCGCGGCGGGTGGGTTCCGTCCCTCCGTCGGGCAGACCGTAACCCGCACTGAGCGGGCCGGGGGCGCTGCTCACTGAGAGTAGTGCCGCGTGGAACAAACCACTATAAAAATGAAACGGAGGAGGGTCGCTCCAGAAATGGATGCGATGGGTGCGGCGATGTGCCAGGTGCACTCGACGTGTAGTCGACGCCGGACCGACCCGTTGCTCGTCAAGGCCGTAGTCATGTTTTGCGACTTTGGTCGGGCGGCGGGGGCCCTGCCTTAATTGGCCGGGCCGCGAGGAAGAAAACCTCAATAAAAAATTACCCCCAATCCTAAGCGGCGCAGCACCGCGAGAGGATGCATGGCTGAGGTGGAGTCAGTCGTTAGTGCTTGCCCCGTTAGTGTACCGGCCGACACACTGACGGGTTACGCTAGGCTTATCCAGGTGCAGAGGGCACCGCCTGGATGGACTTTTATATCCCTCACACTCGTGGGAACCATATGGCAACTGAACTCAAAAAAACAAAAAACATCATGAAAGGAGGAGAGAAACCCAAGATTAAGGGTACAAAAGTCGAAAAGCGCATCCGAAGAAGGAGTAGGGACGGCGCAGCAAAAATGGCGGAGAGCGTGGCGGACATGCTCGCAGTAGAGGAAGAAAGCGACCAGTCATCAGACTGCACGCTCATTTCTGTTCGATCACGATCGAGGTCGAACTCTAATAGCTCGGTGGGCCCTAGCGGGCGTTTTTGGACCCAGCCCGGTCCCAACAGCAGAGAAGGTTCTCTTCACCTCTCGGACGATTCGTCGATGGACGAAGCAGAGAAGGTGAAGCGCCCTAGAGGCCGCCCGCCAACGACTGGCCAATATATTGGACTAGCAGCGGCGCAGAAAGCCCTCAATGATGCGAAACGTGAGGCTCTTGAAATAGAGGCGGAGAGGGCTGTTGCAAGCCAGGCAAAGGCAGCGAGAGACAAGTGGGACAAACAGTTCCCAAAGCTGCTCCCTGCCAAACCAAATAAGGACGAGACTGCCACAGGCCTCACTGAATCGGTGACCGCCCAAGTGGCCATCATCAAGGACGTAGCGGTCAAATCTAAACACCTGAAGGGCACATTTGTGCGCGCCCTCAAAGAGGCAGCGGAAACCATCGGGGAGGCTGTCCAAATTTTGAGTGAGCGCACAATCTCGGACGAGACTCGTCAATTGCAGGCGGCGAACAAAAGCCTGCAAGCGGAGATGGCCAGTCTTCGCTGCGAACTGGCCCAACTAAAGGCGGAGATGGACAGGGCTAGGAGGAAAGAAAGCCTCGAGTTTCTACCCCCCGTCACCGTGCAGGACACTGAGATGCACGACCCGGTGACACCTGGAGCTGACAAACGGCCACTGACACGTGCAAGGGGCCCGGTGGGCAACCTTGAACCCGCTCTCGGGAACGAGGACCTCATGCGCGCAGTGGCTCTCAAGGTGGGAGAGATTGTGGGCGCACGCTTGGATGGGCTCGAAGCCGAGGGTCGCCTACTGCCGGCCAAACAATTGCGGCCGCCACTAGCAGCAACGAGGAAGAATCAGGCTGCGGCATCCTCAGCATCCGCTGCGGTTACAACAATAGCGAAGGCAAGTGGCAAGGCAATAGTCATCGATGCCACCAAGAAGCCGCAATCTGCTCCAGCTGCCAGAACCAACAAGAAGGACAAAAGAAAGGGTGGAAACAAGAGAAACGAGGCCAGAACTCAAACATCAAATGAGCCGCCCACGCCCCGTTCACTGCCACCAGCGCCTGCCACCATGAAAGAGGGCTGGAACGTGGTGGCAAGTAAAGGAAACAGACGTAAGGCTGCGCAACGCGCTGCCCAACCACAGCCTGTGGAAAAGGCGAAAGCCCAAAAGCTGAAAGCACCACGATCGGCGGCCGTGGTGCTGACGCTACAACCAGAAGCAGCGGAGAGGGGCGTGACTTACAAGGATGTCATCGCTGAAGCCAGGACCAAGGTCCAGCTAGCGGATTTGGACATCCCCACCGGACTGCGCTTCCGAAGAGCGGCCACCGGAGCGTGCATTCTCGAGGTCCCCGGCACAACCAGCGGGGAAAAAGCTGACAAACTAGCCGAGGCAATTCGGCAACAGGTCGGCACAGATAAAGTGCGAGTGGCTAGGCCCTCAAAAACTGTGGACGTTAGGGTCACTGGCCTTGATGAATCTGTTTCGGCAGAAGAGGTGGCTGCTGCGGTGGCACGCAATGGAGAATGCGCCATTGATGCAATAAAGGTCGGAGACATACGCCAGGGTTTCTCGGGCCTTGGCACGGTATGGGTTCGTTGCCCTGTCATGGCCGCCAAGAAAATAGTTTCCGCGGGCCGACTTCTGGTGGGATGGGTCTCTGCGCAGGTCAAACTGATGGACCAGAGACCCTTGCGATGTTTCCGGTGTTTCCGCAACGGTCATGTCAGTGCGCAGTGCCCAGCGGAAACGGACCGCTCGAACAGCTGCTTCCAATGCGGCAAAGATGGTCACAAAGCGGCCCAGTGCACCGCCTCGCCGCATTGTGTTGAATGTGCAGCAGCTGGTAAGCCGTCTGGGCACCGGATAAGTAGCAAGGCATGCACTGCACCCAAAGCTGCTGGAAAGAGAAAGGCGACCAATGCTGCCCGTGGCCTCCAGGCCCCTTCGCAGCTTGCTGAATCGACCCCAGCGGGACAGTCTACGGCAGAGGAGGATCTATCTATGGTTGTGGGTTAAATGGACACCATAGAATTCCTCCAGGTGAACCTCAACCATGATGCCAGGGCCCAAGACCTTCTCTGCCAGAGTCTAGCCCAGTGGGGTATACACATCGCTGTAGTAGCAGAGCCCTACAGAGTGCCGGTCAGAGACGACTGGGCTGGAGACCTTGACGGTACTGTGGCCTTAGTTACGCGGAGCGCTGCCGGCTCCAGTTTTAGGAGCGTAACGAAGGGTCACGGCTGTGTCGCTGCAGTCTGCGGGGAGTTGGCGGTAGTCGCGGTTTACTTCTCCCCCAACAAAAGCCTGGCAGACTTCGAGACGTTCCTGGTGGAGCTCGGCGCCCTTGTTGGCAGACTGCATCCCGCCCCTGTGATTGTCGCGGGCGATTTTAACGCCAAGAGCCTGGCGTGGGGATGCCCAGCAACCGATCCACGGGGGCGCACTCTCCTAGAGTGGGCAATTGGCGCAAACCTGGCGGTCATCAACACTGGCACGGAAAACACGTGTGTGCGGCAACAGGGCGGTTCTATCGTAGACATAACGTTTGCAAGCACCGCCCTGGCACACCGTGTTCAAAGCTGGGAGGTCCTGGTTGGCGTCGAAACACTGTCCGACCACCGTTACATCAGATTCGGAGTCGCGACGCTCTCCAGGCCTGGTCGCCCAAGACGTAACGATCCAGTCGGTGATGGTCCTCGCTGGGTGCTTAAAAAACTTGACCGAGAGTCCCTAGAACTGGCGGCTTTGGTTCGGTCATGGACAGTGGAACCGGAGGAGGCGGTTGACGTGGAGGTAGAAGCCGAATGGTTCCGTAAGTCCATGACTGAGGTGTGTGACGCGGCAATGCCTCGAGCCAAGACCTTCTCTCCCCGACGCGCAGTGTACTGGTGGTCTCCAGATCTTGCGCAGTTGCGCGAGGAGTGTGTGCTCAAGAGACGCCAGTACACAAGGCAGAGAGGTCGTCGGCTGAGAGATGAAGAGGCGGAAGCGACCCTTTACTCGAGGTATAAGGAGGCAAAAGTGGCCCTAAAATCTGCCATTAGCAATGCCATAGACCGGGCACGGGAAGAGTTCCTGGAGATTCTAAACAGAGACCCATGGGGGAGGCCATACAAGCTTGTCAGGCAGAAACTCCGCCCGTGGGCCCCTCCACTGACACAGAGTCTCCAGCCCCAGCTGCTGGATAACGTGGTTGCGACTCTGTTCCCCCATAGACCTCCACAGCCCCCACCGCCCATGGCACTACCTGGGGCAGCTGAGAGACAGCAGGGAGCAGAAGCAGAGACACCCAGGGTCACTGAAGGTGAGCTCGGAGCGGCGGTGCTGAGGCTAAGGGCAAAAAATACGGCACCTGGGCTCGACGGAATCCCGGGTCGAGCCTGGGTTCTAGCCATGAGTGCCCTGGAGCCAAGGTTGCGACGGCTATTCAGCCAGTGCCTGGAGCAGGGTCGTTTCCCAGATGCATGGAAGATCGGTCGACTGGTCCTGCTAAGGAAAGAGGGTCGTCCTGCGGAGTCACCGTCGGCCTACCGGCCCATCGTGTTGCTTGATGAGGTGGGCAAGCTCTTTGAGCGGATCATCGCAAACCGTCTCATCAAGCACCTTACCGCCGACGGGCCGGACTTGGCTGACTGCCAATATGGATTCCGCAGCGGTCGCTCCACTGTACATGCGATCCTGCAGGTGAAAAAGATAGCGGAAGATGCAGTCTCCCAGGGTGACGTCGTCTTGGCAGTGTCGCTTGACATTGCCAACGCCTTTAACACCCTCCCCTGGGGCTGCATCAATGAGGCGTTGCTGTACCACCAAGTACCCCACCATCTCAGCCGAATTGTAAGGGCCTACCTGCTTCGGAGGTTTGTGGCCTTTCCCGGGCAGCATGAGTGGGAGAGGCGGGAAATGGTGTGCGGTGTTCCACAGGGGTCGGTACTAGGACCACTCTTGTGGAACATCGGATACGATTGGGTGTTGCGAGGTGGTCGTCTGCGCGGGGTGGAGCTAGTGTGCTACGCCGACGACACCCTTGTCACAGCACGCGGGGCCTCACTTAGAGACGCGTCCATCTTGGCAACTGCAGCAGTGGCACATGTCGTGGGAAAGATCCGGCGGCTAGGGCTGGAGGTTGCCTTAAATAAATCGGAGGCCATATGTTTCCACGGCCCCCGAAGAGCACCCAAGCCCGGATCCCACATAATTGTTGGCGGCGTGCGAATCCCCATCCAACGGACGATGCGGTACCTTGGCATCGTCCTGGATAGTCGGTGGTCCTTCGAGGCGCATTTCGAACGGCTGACTCCAAAGCTGCTGAGTTCGGCTGCTGCGCTCGGGCGCTTGCTCCCGAATCTTGGGGGCCCAAAAGCGTCGTGCCGTCGCCTATACTCGGGGGTAATAAGATCAATTGCCCTTTACGGTGCCCCAGTATGGGCTAAAGATCTAAATGCCGGGAATGCCAATCAGCTGCGCAGAGCGCAGAGAGTAATGGCGATAAGGTCAATACGGGGATACCGCACAATCTCAGGAGAGGCGGCATGTGTGCTGGCCGGATCTCTGCCGTGGGATTTAGACGCGAGGACCCTTGCGTCAGTCTTCTTCTGGCGTGAGGAGGCGCGTGCTAGAGACTTTTGGCCAGCACCGCGGGAGATCCAGGCCAAGCGTGACGAACTATGCCGCGAGGCGATTTCGGAGTGGGTGGACCGACTGGCCAGACCAACTGCGGGCGCCCGGACTGTTGCGGCGATACGCCCAGTCATGACACAGTGGCTGGAGCAGACACACGGCTCTCTCACGTTCCGGCTCGTGCAGATTCTCTCGGGGCATGGTTGCTTCGGGAGGTATCTGCACAAAGTTGCCGGCAGGGAGCCGACGGAAGAGTGTCATGAATGCGGCGCAGCGGTTGACACCGCTCAACACACTCTGGACGAGTGCCCAGTGTGGGGGCCAGAAAGGGACGACCTGATGGCTATAGTGGGGCAGGATCTGTCGCTGCCAGCCGTGGTGAAGTCCATGGTCGACAGCGACAGATCTTGGAATGCGATGAAAACCTTCTGCGAGCTAGTCCTGCAACAGAAGGAACTGGCGGAGCGGGCCAGAGAGGTCGACCCACTGGCTGACCAAAGGCGCCGCAAGCGAGCCGGACGAAGACGGGCCGCACACGACCGCCGCCTGCCTCCGTAGAGTGGCCATAGGATGACAGGCATGGGGAAGCCTGCCATCCGTCAACCAACATTAGGCCACTGAAGGCGGAATGATGGGAGGATGTTAAATTGAGGCCAAAACGGCCTCCGGAGGCGGCGCTCTTAAGGTCGGAGCGGTGCTGGTGGTGCTGCAGATGCAAGCGCAAGCGTTCCTGCAGCCCACCATACAGCACAACGGCGGCAGACGGAGAGGTTTTTTAGTGGGTAAACTCGGGGTCCCATCAGCCCGTAACGAGGAGTCCCACATAACCACCCGGGTCAGTCCCCACACCCGGGTGGTATGCGTAACGCATTTTTCCTCTCCTTAAAAAAAAAAAAAAAAAAAAAAAAAAAAAAAAAAAAAAAAAAAAAAAAAAAAAAAAAAAAAAAAAAAAAAAAGGTTAGGTTAGGTTAGGTTAGGTTTTTTTTTTTTTTTTTTTTTTGTGTTAAAACTGTAAGTAGTACCAGTGGCCCTCGCTAATGATACGGGCGACCACTGGACGTTATGCTATGTATAGGTTCCCGCTGGTGATACGGGCAGCCTATGTTTAATTTGGCAATTAATGTATATAACTGTTTCGTTTTTAAGCGTTTGTTCCTTGATACTTTCATGTTGTTACTTTTACTGTTTCTTCAAAACTATGTGTTATTAAATTTCTTTAAAGTGTTAATTATGTTTTTGGTGTACTTAATGAATGATGTTTTAGTTTCCTCCTTCTGTATTATTTCCTGTATATTATACGGGTTAATATTGTGGATTCTGCACAGTACTTCATGGTCTGATCGTTGTGTTGTGTATTTCGGGCAACTTTCTAGTAAGTGATTTATTGTTTGTGGGGTGTCGTCGTCACATGGGCATGCGTTTGTGTCTGTGATGTGGTGTCGGTTTAAGTAGGCTTTATTGTATCCGTGGCCTGTGATGATCTGTGTCATTTGAAATGTAAAATCAAAGTGTTGTCGGAAGATTTTAATGCTTTCAATAGTGGGTAGCCATCGTTTGATGTGTGTTCCTGTGGTGCAAGTGATGTATGTGTGATTCTGTGATTTAACTATTTCTGCGTATTGATTTCTTTTGTGATATGTTAAGGGAAATTTTGTGTAGTCAGCTGGTTTGTGCAATGATGCCGCTGACTTGGCCGCCATGTCAGCCTCCTCGTTGCCAAGGAGGCCAACATGTGCCTTTATCCAGCAGAAATCTATTGTTCGTCCCTGTTCGCGTATCTGGACAATGTAATTATGCGCTTTGTTAATTAAGGCATTGGTGCTGTTTCGGTTCGAGAGTTCCAGCAGTGCAGCCCTCGAGTCAGAGAAGATTGTTACCTTCTCCAAGCCGAGTGTCCAGCACAAGTGACATGCTTCCTTTATTGCCAGACACTCGGCCTGGAATACGGTGCAACTGTTATGCAGTTTATATTTTTTGTTGGTGCTTCGCCCGTCTGGATAGTGTATTACGACTGCAGCTCCCACTACTCCATCATGCTTGCTGCCATCTGTGTAGATGCAGTGCATTTCGGTGGAGTAGTAGGGCTCCAGCTCGTTGTTATTATTTATTTCACCTATTTTTATGTGTGGTCGTCGAGCAGGGTGTAGTAGCTCGGTGACCGACACTCTTTTGTCGTAGGTGACATCATCAGGTAAAAAGTCGGTAGTTAGTGTGCGTTTTACTTTTTCTATGGATGCTACTAGTTTTACTTTGTCGGGGAGTGGCGTGAGTCCTGCCAGCGCAATTGAAGGTATAGTGGGTAAAGTCCTAAAGCCGTGCAGTATTTTAACAGCAAAGGCTCGCTGCAGGCTTAGTAGTGAATTGCAAACCTTTTTATATTTGGTGGCATGCCACCAAATCTCCGCTGCATATGTGACAATGGGTTCAATAACCTGCCTGTAGATGGTATTGATATTGGCGGCATGCACACCCCAGGTGGGTTTGACAAAGATGCACAGCCTTTTGTAGATGCGCTGCGCTTTACTTATGACATACTCGGTGTGTCTCATAAAGTTAAGGTGTTCGTCCACTATGACACCCAGTAACTTAAAGTGTGTGTCAAATGGAATTGCGATGTTATTCATGCGTATGTTTGCAGCTTTGGCTTTTGGGGTGTACGCAATCATTTTTGTCTTCTGTGGTCCGAATTCAAGTTTGTTGTTTTTACCCCATTGGTAAACCATTGCCAGCAAATTGTTAGCGTTGGTCTCCAGTTCCGCAACGTCCCTTCCTGAGCAGATCAATAATACGTCATCGGCGTATGCTTGAATATGGTTATTGTCTGCGATATTCTGTTCCAGAAGACTGTCCACAATGGTGTTCCAGAAGATGGGTCCGAGGACTGATCCCTGGACACATCCTCTGGACTGCTCTTTATTTATTGTGACATCTGCATAGTTCAATCTGATGGTGCGGTGTGTTAGATAGCTGCATATAATTTTGAGAAGATTGTTAGGGCAATTCACGTCAGACAGCCGTTTGAGCAGTGCAGGCCACCAAGCATTATCAAATGCTCCAGCAATGTCAAGTGATATGGCTACTACTAACCGATTGCTGTTTTTGTAGAGCTTGAGTTTATTGATGGCGCTGATGAGTGCATCGGTGGTGGATCGTTGCTCCCTGAAGCCATACTGGTTGTTATTGCAGGTGTTATTGATTTGCATATTGTAAGTCAGTCTGTTAGCAATAAGTTTTTCCAGTATTTTCCCAAAGACATTTATAAGACCAATGGG
The DNA here is from genome assembly GCA_025490895.1 of Thaumatotibia leucotreta. Lineage (NCBI taxonomy): Eukaryota > Metazoa > Arthropoda > Insecta > Lepidoptera > Tortricidae > Thaumatotibia > Thaumatotibia leucotreta. The sequence continues at coordinate 56,912 of JALPQI010002663.1, forward strand.
TCTGTATGATGATGTTTCCGTGTAGTTGGTCTTATTAGGCTTTGGGATCGTACGAATATATGCTATTTTCCATGCTGTAGGAAAGTATTTTAGTGACAAGCAGCGGTTATACAGTTTAGTGATGGCTTCAGGGTAACAATCGATGTAATGCTGACATATGTCTGCTGTGAGATGATCTAATCCTGGAGCTCTTTTCGGACTCATATTTTTCGCGATAAATATGACTTCCTGGGTGGTGAATGGTGGCTCATCATTGTGTACTCTTAGGTCGTTGTTATTGATAATGTTGTTGTTTACGGTTTGTCTTGTTTGTAGGTGGTGTGGGGAGTCATCTGCTGGAGAGTCTGCTGGGAAGAACTTTAGTGCAAGTTTTTCAGCGGTATCTAAGGTGGATATCGTGTAGCTGCCACTATCGGTTTTTAATGTAGTTGGTGGTTGCGGCTGGGGTGCATGTTTCAGTAGGCGATTGGTGACCGACCAAACATCGTCTTTGCCTTGGCTCTTACAGAAATCTCGAAAGTGCTCCGTGGATGTGGCTCGGATTTTCTGAGCGTAGTCAGCTCTCGCTTCAGCTAGCTCGCGGATAATGTTGGTGAGGTCCTTTTTACCTTTTTTAAGGTCTTGTAGGCGATGGTGAAGGCGGATGACGTTTTTCTTTACGTTGTTGAGTTCCTCGGTCCACCATGGGATTTTAATGTGTGGTGCTTTCCGATGAAAGACTTTATCACAAGTGCTATTTAGAATTTGTGTCACGTTATTTATATATAGGTCAATTCCGTCATTGTCGAGTGTGTCTATGTCAATGTTAGCTAAATTAGCGCGCTCTACTTTGGATTTTAATTCCTTTGTGAAGTTTTCCCAGTTGGCCCTCTCTGTGGAATATTTGTAGGTGGATGTTGAACTTGTCTTTTTAGTTTTGTCAATATTTACTTTAATTTTAAATTCTATCCCATGATGGTCCGAGGTAGGTATAATGTCGGGATTGACCTTCCAGTCCGCAATGTTGTTCACCATGCCTACAGTCGCTAGGGTGATATCCACTATGGAGGTCCTAATCTGGCCGTGCGTGACCGTTTCAAAAGTGGCAGTATTTCCTACGTTACATACCACGAGGTCGTTCGCGATTGCAAGGTCGCAGATTTCTCTGCCCCTGTCGTTATTTTTCGCAGAGCCCCACGTGGTATGCCATCCATTTAGATCTCCACAAATTATATGCTCAGTATTAGCGTGAGATTTTACGACTTGCTCCAGGTGATTCATAGTGTTGTGCGGATCTTCGTTGGGTTCAACATAGACACACGTAAGGAGCAGTCTTCGAGAACCCAACGTGAGCTGTATAGTGGCAATATTGGTGGTAGCGTGTTGCGTGATGCCAATATAGCTGCCCATTTTCTTGTTAATAGCTATACATGCTTTCGTTCTCCCGTTGATGTTTCCATATTGGTAAACGTCATACCCATCTATGTTCTTCATGGTGTTCTGGTTGCCAACGTAAGGCTCTGTGATGAACATGACATCATACCTGTTATCTTTTGCACACTGTATGAGCTCATGCGTCGCATTGTACCCTTTGCCTAAATTGCACTGGACGGCTATAATATCGTTAACCCTGTTGGTGCGGTTCTGTGGGACGCCTTTAGCAGTACCGTATAGCCGATCTGGCTATACGGTCCCACTTTATCCATTCTGGGCATGATTGGCTATATGCACAATGTCTGTGGTCTCTGTCGCTGTCTACGCAGTTCGCGCAGCTGGGAGCATCTGCCTTCCTATCACAGCTGCGCGTATCATGCTGGTCAGAGCAGTAGGCGCACCTTACCTCGGACCTACACTCAGACGCACGGTGACCATATCCAGAGCACTTATAACACTGTAGGACAGGAGACTGGTCAACCGCAGTTACAGATTGGTATCCTACCCTTATTCTTTGGTCTTTCATGACCGTCCATACTTGCGGGCTGACTTCGACGACTACATTCCTGACAGCATCGTTACGTCCCTTAACTGCCCGTACAAATTTTATCTGCCTATTTTCTCCATCAATCCCCTCTAGTAGCCTCGCATTTTGTTTGGACATAGCGTCCTCTATTTTTGTGCTGGCGTACTCGGGGATGACCCCGATGACACGCAGTGATGGGTTGCGAAGCTTAGGCACGCCGACAGTAATATTCTTTGTTTTGGATTTGATCGCGCTGCTAAGCTTCACTCTGTCCTCATCTGTGTCGCAGTTAATAATAATCTTTTTGTTTCTGGTCTCTCTGACACTTCTGATTCCAATACCAATGTTTACCACATCTATTTTCTGTTTTATCTGCCTGAGCACTTCCTTGCCGTCCTCCCTGGGATCAATAGATTCCAGCACGACGGCAAAGTTCGTGGCAGGCGGAGCGGTAGTGGTAGCTCTGATTACTCGCGGTTTGTAGGGTCTGCCAACTGCAGGCGAGCTCAGGTCGTCATCGTGGTGTTGCATTGCTCCAGTGTTAGCACCTGAGGCCGCGAGTGCAGCCGCAGTGCGCGGTTTCCTATTATTTTTCCTGCCAACTACTGTGGCAAATGTGTCAGCGTCAGTGGTGGTTGTGTTGTCCATTACTGGCTTGTCGTTGCCAATTGCGGCCGAAATCATCTCCCGTATGGTTACTTGTTCGGCACGCATTTTGGACATCTCCATCTGAACGCTGGCAATGATGTCATTTTTCAATTTTACTGGGTCTATCATGGGTGTATGCGCAGGTGCCGTGGATGGTTCCACATCCTGCGCAACACCAAGGACCTGTAGTTCACTCGTGAATCTGTGCGTTGCGTCGCGAATGGCTTTTATGTTGTTTTTAATGCTGTCTTTGTTAGCCTTAGTGACGCTTCTATTCTGCGTTAGCTGCGCCATTATATCGTCCGTGTATCTCTCGATCTCGGTACGATATCTATTCGCGCGAGTCCTTGTGTTTGTACCAGGGCTGCAGATTATAGTCTCCCTACTATTCCACATGAGTCTTTCCATTTCAGTAGAATCTGACTGGGGTGAGGGCACTATGGCATCCTGTCTGTCATCGATAATGACTGGTCCCTCCGTCGCCGGGATCGGGGCCGATGTCGTGATCGGTTTTGTCATTTTTGTAGCAGGAAGTGGAGTTGAAGTGCCGGCCTCAGGTGTGTGGCTGTGCACCTCCGCTTGCACCACAAAAGTTCTGTTTTGGATTTCCAACTCATTATCTTGCAGGTCGATCAGTAGTGGGACTTGGTCTATACCTGCAGCTTGCTGAGCAGCGACAGCTGCTTCCTGCTTCTCGCCTGCAGGTTCCACACTCGCGACTGCAGTTGCAGGCCCAGGAATAGCCGTACGCGCCTTTCTAGGCGATGCGGGAGGTGTGCGGTACATCTTCATGTGTTAAATTTAAAGACTTTTATAAAAATTCTTATCTTAAAAACTACTCAAGATATCCTGACAAACGAAACGGAATATTGTAGGTACGCTTAAAAGCTACAAAATGAATGTATTTTCAGATTTTTAGGTCTAAAATTGGCTGAGAAATAAATTAATTTCGATAAAATTTAATATTTTTACAAAAACCAGAATTACACAATGATAGAGGAATTTCTAAGAAAAATGTCAAGACAAAAAATGTGGATTTTAGTATGCTTTATCGGATTCTAGAAGAAAAAATTAAATTCACCGAGCGGTTTTAAAAATATTAACAGTTGAAAGTGATTGCCGCCACACTTTCTGCAGGCGCTAAAAATTGAGTAGGTATTTTGACCTATTTGTATGAAAAATTATCTGGAATCCTAAATTGCTGTAATGGATAAAATAGTAAACGTTAAATGCGTGTATTAAAAGAAAGAACTATTGAAATCTATGGCGAGACTATAAAGTTATTGCAATTCTAAGTTTTGATTTTCTAAAAGCGACGAAAAAATTAATAATGGTTAGGTTAGGTTAGGTTAGGTTAGGTTAGGTTAGGTTAGGTTAGGTTAGGTTAGGTTAGGTTAGGTTAGGTTAGGTTAGGTTAGGTTAGGTTAGGTTAGGTTAGGTTAGGTTAGGTTAGGTTAGGTTAGGTTAGGTTAGGTTAGGTTAGGTTAGGTTAGGTTAGGTTAGGTTAGGTTAGGTTAGGTTAGGTTAGGTTAGGTTAGGTTAGGTTAGGTTAGGTTAGGTTAGGTTAGGTTAGGTTAGGTTAGGTTAGGTTAGGTTAGGTTAGGTTAGGTTAGGTTAGGTTAGGTTAGGTTAGGTTAGGTTAGGTTAGGTTAGGTTAGGTTAGGTTAGGTTAGGTTAGGTTAGGTTAGGTTAGGTTAGGTTAGGTTAGGTTAGGTTAGGTTAGGTTAGGTTAGGTTAGGTTAGGTTAGGTTAGGTTAGGTTAGGTTAGGTTAGGTTAGGTTAGGTTAGGTTAGGTTAGGTTAGGTTAGGTTAGGTTAGGTTAGGTTAGGTTAGGTTAGGTTAGGTTAGGTTAGGTTAGGTTAGGTTAGGTTAGGTTAGGTTAGGTTAGGTTAGGTTAGGTTAGGTTAGGTTAGGTTAGGTTAGGTTAGGTTAGGTTAGGTTAGGTTAGGTTAGGTTAGGTTAGGTTAGGTTAGGTTAGGTTAGGTTAGGTTAGGTTAGGTTAGGTTAGGTTAGGTTAGGTTAGGTTAGGTTAGGTTAGGTTAGGTTAGGTTAGGTTAGGTTAGGTTAGGTTAGGTTAGGTTAGGTTAGGTTAGGTTAGGTTAGGTTAGGTTAGGTTAGGTTAGGTTAGGTTAGGTTAGGTTAGGTTAGGTTAGGTTTTTTTTTTTTTTTTTTTTTTGGTTTTAACTGTGGATATATCCAACTGTCCTCGCTATGGATACGGGCGGCAGTTGGACGTTTACTGTTGGTCCCGCTTGTGATACGGGCTACCAGAGTTTCCTATTTCAATGTATATATTCCTATTTTGTTTGTTACTATGTTTGTTTTTATTCCTGTTGTTTTAAATGTTCTTATGTGTTATTAATGCTGTTGTTTATTATTGCTTTCAGATTGTTTCGAGTTTATTCACGTGTTGTTAAATTTCTTTAATGTGTTTACTATGTATTTTGTGAAGTCTATGAATGATTCTATTGTGCTTTCTTTATCTTTCAGTTTATCTAATTGATATGGTTCGACATTGTGTATGTTGCATAGTGTTTCGTGGTTTAACCGTTGAATGGTATACTTTGGGCAGATTTCTAAAAGGTGTTTGATGGTTTGTGGTGTGGTATTATCGCATGGGCAAGTGTTATCATCGGTAATTTTATGTCTATGGAGGTATACTTTATTGAAGCCGTGGCCGGTGAGTATTTGTGTCAAATGGAAAGTGATAGGTGTTCGTTGCCGTATTTCTGTAATGTTCTGCAAAGTGGGAAGCCATTCTTTCAGATGTTGACCTGTGGTGCTGTTCCGGTATATGTTGTTGTGCATGTCCATTGTTTCCTTGCGAAGGTTTCTTCGGTGATAGGATATAGGGAATTTGCAGTAATCTGGTCTCTTGTGCAGCTGTGCCGCATGTTTGGCTGCGGCATCAGCTGCTTCATTGCCGTATAGTCCATTGTGCGCCTTAATCCAACAGAACTGTATTTGGTGTCCTTTCCCTCTAATTTGCGCTATGAGTTTTTGAGCACTGTTGATAGTAGCGTTGGTACTGCTTCTGTACTTTAATTCTTGTAGTGCTGACTTACAGTCAGAGAAAATAGTTGATTTTTCCAGACCGAGTGTGTAGCATAACTGGCATGCTTGTTCAATTGCCAAGCACTCGGCCTGGAACACAGTACAACTGCTGTGCAGTTTATATTTTTTAACAGTTACTCGTCCGTCTGGGTATTGGATAACTACTGCCGCTCCGACCTGTTCGTCATATTTGCTGCCATCTGTGAATACTCGATTCATCTCAGTGGTGTAGTATGGCTCCATATCTTGCTGGTTGACTACTTCTCCAACTTCTATTTCCGTCCTGTGAGCTGGATGCATTAATTCTTCTACTGATATCCTCTTATCATAGAGTATATCATCAGGAAGGTATTTGGTTTGGCAAGTTCTTTTGGTATTTTCGGTAGACGCAACTTCTCTAATTTTAAGTGGAAGTGGTATGAGCCCTGCCAGGGCTATGGATCCAGTGGTTGGGAGTGTCCTGAAGCCTTGAACAATTTTGATTGCGAACCCACGCTGGAGACTTAGCAGGGCGTTCTGTGTCTTTTTATAATTCGCCGCAGTGTGCCAAATCTCAGCAGCGTAGGTCACAATAGGTTCGATTACTTGGCGGTAAATAACTTTGACATTTTCTGGGTGTACGCCCCATGTCGGTTTCACAAAGATACAGATTCGCTTATATATTTTGAGAGACTTGGAGATTGCATATTCTACATGCTTTGTGAATTTCAAGTTCTGGTCCACCATGACACCCAAGAGCTTAAAGTGATCGCTGAACGCGATTGGCGTGTTATTCATCGCTATTTTCGCTGCTTTAGCCTTGGGTGTTGGTGTGACCATTTTAGTTTTGTGAGCACCAAAGTTCAATTTATTATCTACACCCCACTGAAATATGTTTTCGAGTATTTGATTGGTTTTCTGTTCTAGCTGTTCTACGCTGTCAGCTGCGCAGATCAGAAGAATGTCATCAGCGTATGCCTGCAAGTGGCTACCCTCAGGCAAAGGAGAGCCCAGCAGTGTGTCCACGATTGTGTTCCAGAAAATGGGTCCTAGAACAGAACCCTGAACACACCCCAGTGACTGTTCCTTTGTGAAGGTAGCCTCTGCATAATTTAAAATAACTTTTCTGTTTTTGAGGTAACTGCATATTATTTTATATATGTTGAGAGGGCATTTTACCACTTTTAACCGATTTAATAGCGCTGGCCACCAAGCATGGTCAAATGCCCCCTCGATGTCCAAGGATATTGCTGCGACTAATTTCTGTTCAGATTTGTACTGTTTTATTTGGGTTATTGCTTTGCTTAGTGCATCTGTTGTCGACCTTTGTTCCATAAAGCCGAATTGCTGCTGACTGCAAGCGTTGTGTGTGCGTAGGTAATGCGTTAGCCTTTTTGCTATGAGCTTTTCTAAAACTTTCCCCAGTACGTTTATAAGACCAATTGGTCTAAAAGCTGTGGTCTCTTTATAGTTGATTTTCCCTGGTTTTGGAATGGTTTTGACGAACGCAATTTTCCAGCTGATTGGAAAGTACGTTAGTTGTAGGCATCTGTTATAAAGTTTAGTCATTAAATCTGGGTAGGTCATAATTACTTGTTTACAGATATCGGCTGTTAGGTTGTCCAGCCCTGGGGCTCTTTTAGGGCTCATATTGCTTATAGCCTCCAAGATCTCGGCTGTTGTAAATGGTGGTTCGTTTTCCATGTGGTTATTGTCATTATGTATCTCGTGATTACTAATTCTGTTTCTTATTTCCAGGTGGTGTGCGGTATCGTTGGCGGTGGTGTCGTTGGGGAAGAATCTGTCGGCAAGTTTAACAGCGGTGTCCAAGGTGGAGGTGGTGTAAGTACCATTACTCGTTTTTAATGTAGTAGGCGGTTGAGGTTGCGGTGCCTGTTTCAGCAAGCGATTTGTAACAGACCACACATCGTCTTTGCCCTGGTTCTTACAAAATTCGCGAAAATGTTCGGTAGAGGTAGTGCGGATCTTTTGTGCATAATCCGCTCTCGCCTTGGCCAATTCGCGTACTATGCTGGTGAGGTCCTTTTTGCTTCTTTTTAGATCTTGAAGGCGATGATGCAGGCGAATGACATTTTTCTTCATGTCATTGAGCTCCTCAGTCCACCATGGGATTTTGAGATGTGGTGTTTTCCGTGTGAAAATTCTATTGCAAGTGTTTGTAATTACTTTTACTAAGTTTGTTATGTATATGTCTATTCCATCACTGTCAAGTCTTTCGAAGTCAGTGTCCTCCAAATCGGTGCGCTCGGTGTTGATTTTTAATTCTTCTATGAAGTTCGCCCAGTTAGCCCGCTCTGTTTTGAATTTATATGTGGATTTAGATGTTTTATTTTTAATTGTTTCCTTATTTATTCCTATTGTAAATTCTATCCCATGGTGGTCCGAGGTTGGCGCAATATCAGGTTCAACCTTCCAATCAAAGATGTTACTGGCTATGCTTAATGATGCCAGGGTAAGGTCCACTATGGATGTTCTGGTCTGACCGTGCGTTATTGTCTCGAATGTTGCTGCGTTACCTACATTGCATACGACAAGGTCGTTTGCAATAGTGAGATCACAGATAGCTCTGCCCCTGTCATTGTTTTTCACTGAGCCCCATGAGGTGTGCCAGCCATTCATGTCCCCGCAGATTATGTGATCAGTATTGGGGTACGCCTTGAGAACTTGCTCTAGTTTATTCAGAGTATTGAAGGGATCTTCACCGGGTTCGACGTATACAGACGTTAGGAGTAGCCTCTTAGGTCCCAGTGTTAATTGCACCGTGGCTATGTTAGTGGTGGCGTGTTGTGTGATGCCTATATAGCCGCCCATGTTCTTCCTCACAGCGATGCAGGCCTTGGTTCTTGTGTTTATATCGCCGTATTGGTAAATGTCGTACCCATCAATACTCCTCATTGTGTTCTGCTTACCCACATAGGGCTCAGTGACGAACATGACGTCATATTTTTTGTCCTTGGCGCACTGTTCTAGTTCCTGTGTGGCGTTGTAGCCTTTACCCAGGTTGCATTGGACGGCTTTAATAGAATTGGCTCTGTTAGTAGTATTCTTTGGGACGCCCTTAGCAATAACGTATAGCCAATCTGGCTATACGGTCCCATTTTATCCACTCAGGGCACGCCTGACTGAAGGCGTAGTGCTCATGATCCCTTTCACTGTTAATACAATTAGCGCAGCGTGGAGCAGAATTCCGATTGCTGCAGCTACGTGTGTCATGGTCTTCGGCACAGTAAGCGCACTTACTTGCGGATCGGCACTCCGTTGCGCGGTGCCCAAAACCATGACATTTGTAGCACTGCAAGATGGGTGTTTGGTCCACTGCCAGTACCGATTGGTAACCAATCTTGATTTTCTGGTCTTTTAGGGCCGTCCAAACCTGCGGGCTAACTTCAGCAATGACGTTTTTGACTGATTCGTTACGTCCCTTAACAGTTCTGACATATTTTATGACTTTCTCCTCCTCTGTAATACCCGCGAGGAGTTTAGTGTTTTGCTTTAATATGGCGTCTTCAATCTTCGCGTTTGCGTAATCTGGGATGACGCCTATAACCCGCAGACAGGGATTCCGTAGCTTGGGCACCTCCACGGTGATATTTGATGTCTTAGATTTAATGGCATCGCTGAGTTTCTGCCTATCATCATTGGAGTCGCAACTGATGACAACTTTGTTGTTGCGGGTCTCACGTACACTTCTGATTCCCACACCAATGTCAACCACATTAACCTTTTCCTTCACCTCCTTCAGTACGTCTTTGCCACCGTGCCGAGGGTCTATTGACTCAAGTAGGACAACGAAGTTGGAAGGCGGCGGCGGGGGCGGGGGCGCATGTGTTCGGAGGACCCTAGGCCTGTACGGTCTGCCCACGGCTGGCGAAGCCATGTCATCTTCATGTCTCGCGCCTTCCGCCGCCGCCGACGCAGCTTCGGACCTATATTTTCGGCTTTTGGTCTTACTGACAACAGTGGCAAATGTGTCGTGCTGTTTTCTGGCTTCATCTCCGTTCTCTTTGCCGTTGGTTATGGTTGTCATGACCATGTCCTTGAATGCCTGCTGTTCGGTTCTCATTTTCGATATTTCTGCCTGGAGACCCGCAATAATATCTCTTTTTAGCTCAGTTATATTTATAACCGGCTCTTGTGTTGTCGGAATGGGGCCTTTGTTCACGTGATCCACTCCAATTACGTCCATCTCGCTTGTGAACCTGGTAGTAGCATCACGGATTGCCTCGACTGCTTTCAGTATTGTTAGTTTATTAGTCTTAGTGACGCTCCTGTTTTGCTTCAGTTGCGTCACTATGTCGTCCAGGTTTCGGGTCACCTCCGTGCGGTGCCTTCCCGCTCGGGTTTTCGAGCCGGGGCTACTGATGGATGCGTCTCCGCTCATCCACAGCCGCCCCATTTCGGTTATATCCGAGCTGGGGCTACCAGCAACAGCGGTAGGTTCCTCCGTTACCGGGATCGGGGCCAGTGTCGCGTCCGGAGCTGTCTGATTTATGGTTTGCAGCGGAGTTGAGGTGCCAGCCTCCGGCACGTGCCTATGAACTTCCGCCTGTACCACAAAAGTTTTATTTTGTGGGGTGTCCTCCTGTAAATCGATTAGCGGGAGGAATTGATCGCCGCCAACGACCTGCTCTGTCCCTGCGGGTGTCGCCTGCTCCTTGTCTATGCTTTTTACTCCTCCAGCAGGTTCAGAGTGGGCCGCACGCACCTTTCTGGGCGATGCGGGAGGTGTGCGATACATTTTCCCTTGCATGGATTTGTCAGAAATTGAAAAAATTATATTTCTTAAACTATGATAGATATCGTGCCGAACCAAAAAGGTTTCGATTGGTACGTAAAGTGGCTATATACTATATCAATTTTAGAATTTTAGCTCTTCAGCGAGCAGAGATATAAAATTATTTCGATGAATTTTTATGAAAAACTAAAAATCAAAATTTAAGGGTGAAGCTGTGGATTCTAAGAAAAAGTATTCAAACAAAAGATAAAGATTTTAACGAGAACTATCGAATTATACAATAAAAACTTAAATCTACCGAGTGGTTTTGTAGGAATTTTTAATCGAAAGTGATTGCCGCCACACTTTCCGCAGGCGCCAAAAATTGGGTAGGTATTTATACCTGTTTGTATGGGAAAAACTCTAATAACCTAAATTACTGTAATGAATCAAATAGATAACGTAAAATGCGTGTGTTACAAGAAAAAACAATTGAAATCTATGGCAAAAATAAAAAGTTATTGCGATTCTGAATTTTGATTTTCTGAAAGTGATGAAAAAATTAATTTCTCGAGAACCCGATAAGGTACCAAGTTGATTCTGGTGTCAAAAAATGCGGGCAATTGAGCTTTAAATTGTACTTGAAAACTAGATTTTTAGAGCAAAGTCGGCTGAACAAAATTATCAAAAAACTGAATAACTACTAAAAATTACGAGGGAAGTGAACTTTGAATGTTGCAGGAAAACTAGTGGAGATATGGACAGAAGCTATACAACATTAAAGTTTGCAAATAATTAGAGGAATCTAAATACGAAAACAAAACAAAAATTTACCGGGGAAAACTAAAGTTATGGGCGAAAAACAAGATTGCTCAGATACTTTTATGAGGGTACGACTTTTTTGTGTAAATGTGTGAAAATTGAACGGAAGCTAAGTGAGAAGAATTTATTTGTGAATGTAATGATTTAAAACTAATTGAAACTGATATTACTGTAAAAGAAAATTGGAAAAATATTGAAAAATGAATTTTTGGTGAATTTATGAAAAACTGCTAAGTGTCGTGAAAGAAAAAATTTAATATTTCGGTAACCAGAAGGGCTAGGGGGGTAAGAGTGGTATCTAAAAGTCGGGGCAAATTAGCTTCAAAACTTTGTCAAATTGGGTCTCTTTCCTATGTTTAGAAGTTGGTTAGGTTAGGTTAGGTTAGGTTAGGTTAGGTTAGGTTAGGTTAGGTTAGGTTAGGTTAGGTTAGGTTAGGTTAGGTTAGGTTAGGTTAGGTTAGGTTAGGTTAGGTTAGGTTAGGTTAGGTTAGGTTAGGTTAGGTTAGGTTAGGTTAGGTTAGGTTAGGTTAGGTTAGGTTAGGTTAGGTTAGGTTAGGTTAGGTTAGGTTAGGTTAGGTTAGGTTTTTTTTTTTTTTTTTTTTTTTATAAGGTCGGCAGCTTTTCGATGCTTAGTCCTCGCTATCAGTACGGGCGACCAAGCATCTAGCTGATACTATTGCAAATTGATAGTGCTGTGAAAAATTTGTAATTAGGTAGTTTACTATGTAGTGCGTAATTATGTTTTATTGAAGTTTTTGAGTTGATCTACTACGTATGTACAGAATTTGACGAATGATGCTATAGTTTGTTCTTTATTGGTTAATTCTTTCAAGTTAAACGGGTTGATGTTATTAATGTTACACATCAATTCATGTTCAATTCTCTGTCTTGCGAATCTGGGGCATTTCTCGAGGAGATGAGTTACTGTTTGTGTTGTGCTATTGTCGCAGGGGCAATGGTCGGTGTCTATGATTTTGAATCGTTTAAGGTATGCTCGTGTGTATCCGTGTCCAGTAATAATCTGCGTGATTTGGAAAGTGAGTTTTGTGTGGGTTCTGAATTGTTTGATATCTTCTATTGTTGGGAGCCACTGTTTGACATGCTTTCCTGTATTGCTGGTAATGTATGTGTAGTTATGTTTATTATCGGATTGAAGCCTGAAATGTCTTTTGTGAAATGACAACGGAAAATAACTATAATCAAGCGGTTGGTGGGATACCGCTGCTTTTTTCGCTAGTGAGTCTGCTCTCTCGTTTCCGCTGAGTCCAGCATGCGCTTTGATCCAGCAGAACTCTATTTGCATCTGGCCGGTTTCTTTAATTTTGTGTAGCAACCTGTGTATGCTATTAATGTTCCTATTGGTACTACTGCGATTCTGTAACTCGACCAGTACTGATTTACAATCTGTGAACATAGTTACTTTTGGTATCTTTCTATTGTAGCATTCCCAGCATGCACGCTCGAGAGCAAGACATTCCGCTTGAAAGACGGTACAGCTGCTGTGAAGTTTGAGCTTCTTCGTTAAGCTTCTGCCATCGGGGCAGTCAATCACATATGCTGCACCGACTACATCGTCATGCTTGCTCCCGTCTGTGTATGCCCTGTGCATGTTGGGGTCTTCATAGTACTGGTCGAGTTCGTTCTGTGTGACAACTTCCTTGAATTGTATATCTATTCTGTGCACTGGATGGAGCAGTTCAGCAACGCAGATTCTCTTGTCGTATACTATATCATCGGGAAGGAACTCTGTCATCCTACTTCTTTTCACGCTTTCTGTGGAGGCAACTTCTTTCACCTTAAGCGGTAGAGGTGTTAGGCCGGCAAGCGCTATTGCTGCCACTGTAGGAAGCGTTCGGAACCCATGTATACATTTAATGGCGAATCCACGTTGCAGGCTGAGAAGTGCGTTCACCACTTTTTTGTAGTTTAGTGCTCCATGCCAGATCTCAGCTGCGTAAGTAATGATGGGCTCGATTACATGTTTGTATATAGTATAAACATTTTCTGCGTATACCCCCCACGTTGGTTTAATATACATGCATAGTTTCTTGTATATACTCTGAGCCTTTTTAATGATGTATACACTATGCTGAATAAATTTCAGATGCTGATCTATGATCACTCCTAGCAACTTGATTTTATCATCAAACTGGATAAGCACGTCGTTCATTTTTATTTTTGCAGCTTTGGCTTTAGGCGTAGGAGTGATCATATGCGTTTTGCTGGGACCGAATTTTAATTTATTGTTCTCTCCCCATGCATAGATAATCTGTAGTATTGCATTTGTCGTATGTTCCAGGGTGTTAACGTCTCTTGCAGTGCATACTAACAGAACATCATCTGCGTATGCTTGCATGTGGTTACCCATGGGCAGAGGTGTTTCGAGCAGAGTGTCAATAATAACATTCCAGAAGATGGGTCCAAGGACAGAGCCCTGGACACATCCTCTGGTCTGCGTTTTTATGATGGTGGCATCTGCATAATTTAAAATAATTTGCCGGTTAGTAAGGTAGCTATTTATGATATTGTAAATATTATTGGGGCATTTGATTTGCCTTAGCCGTCTTAATAAGGCTGGCCACCAGGCATGATCAAATGCTCCTTGTATATCGAGCGAAATAGCAATGACCAGTTCTTTCCTTTCTCTCGCCTCCTTGATATAGCCGACTGCTGTGTGTAGGGCATCTGTGGTTGAACGCTGTTCCCGGAACCCATATTGATGTTTGTTGTATTTGTTGTGTACTGTCATGTGGTGTGTCAGGCGCTTTGCAATAAGTTTCTCAAGCAACTTCCCGAAGACGTTGATGAGTCCTATGGGTCTATAGGAAGCTATGTTGCCATAGTCATCTTTATTCGGTTTCGGGAGCGTTTTGATGTAAGCGACTTTCCAGGACTCTGGAAAGTAATGTAGGTGGAGACATCTATTATATATTTTGGTTACTATTTCCGGGTAAGTTTCTATGAATGCCCTACATATATCCGCGGTCAGGTGATCAGATCCAGGGGCTTTCTTTGGAGACATGCTGTGTATGGCTTCTTTGATTTCAGCTATTGAGAAGGGGGGTTCGTCTTCAGTATTGTTTATTTCGATGAGATTTGAATTCCTAGTAAGTGCTTGTGATACTGTGTCTTGGCTGGGATCGTCTGTAGGGAAAAAGCGTGTTGAGAGATGCTCTGCGGTGTCTTCGGATGATATGGTATAGTTGTTATGATCTAATTTTAATGTGGCGGGTGGCAAAAGTGGTGGTCTAGTCTTTAATAACCTGTTCGTGACGGCCCATACGTCCTCCTTTCCTTGTTTATTGCAGAACTCTCGGAACCCTTGTGTAGCTGTTTCACGGATCTTGTTGGTATATTCGTCCCGGGCTTCCGACAATTCTGCAAGTATACCCGTAAGATCTTTATTCCCTCTCTTTAGATCTTGTAATCTATGGTGAAGGTGTATGACCTTCTTTTTCAAAGTGGTTAGCTCCTCTGTCCACCACGGTAATCGTTTGTATGGCGTTTTAATCCCAAACGTTGTGTCACAGGCTTTAGTTATGGTGCTGGTAATGTCTCTTATATAATTGTCGAGTTGTGTTTGGTCCAGAGTGTCGATATTGGTACTGTCAAGCGTAGAGTCTGTCATTTTGTCCTTGAGTGTTGATTTAAAGTTGTCCCAGTTTGCTCGTTCGGTGAAATATTTAAAAGTGGATGTAGGTGTCTTTTTCTTGGGTCTGTTTTTGTTCAGGTTTACATTAAATTTAATCGCGTGGTGGTCAGAGGAGGGTATTATATCCCGGTCTATTTGCCATTGTTCTACGTTTCTGCTCATGTTGGTAGTTGTTATAGTAAGGTCAATGACAGAGGATCTAATTTGGCCGCGCATTACTGTTTCATATGTAGGTTCACTACCTATATTGCAGATTATTAGATCGTTACTCATAATAAGATCATAAATACATTTGCCTCTGTCATTGTCCTTACTAGACCCCCATGACGTGTGCCAGCCGTTGAGATCGCCTGCGATGATATGTTCATGGCTGCCATACGCTTTGACTAACTGCTCCAGCTGTAGCAATGTATGTGACGGGTCCTCTCTGGGCTCAACGTATACAGATGTTAGAATTAGTTTTTTGTTATTGTTTAATATTATTTGAATCGTCGCCATATTAGGACTTATATATTGTTGTATACCTAGATACGTGCCTGTTTTCTTCTTGATGCCAATACAGGCTTTAGTTGGATTGGGGTTCGCGTGGTCTGTGGACTGGTAGATGTCGTAACCATCGATTGCTTTCATCTTTTTCCCATTTCCTGTGTATGGTTCTGTTATAAACAAGACATCATATCCGCTATCAGACACGTAGGCTTTAAATTCCTCGGTCGCCGCCTGACTGCGTCCGAGGTTTCCTTGTATTGCACTTATGACCAAATTTGCTCCTGCGATGTTTTGCCTTGTGTGCGTTGGGGCGCCCTTAACAATATGATACGCGGGTTCTGGCTAAAACATCGCATCGACGGCGTACTGGGCACTCAGAACTCATTGCCGTGTGTCCAGTTTCTTGGGCCATTCGCTTTTCACGCACGCAGTTGATGCAGCGAGGTGCCTCGCCTCTTGCTGCTCGCTCGCACTGCGCTCGCTGATGTTCGCCACCGCAATATCCGCACAATATCTTTGGGGTGTCGCATACGCGTTTCGAGTGACCGTACTGCAAGCAGCCTGAACACTGTACCAACGGAGAACGGTCATACACCGGCCGGCGCTGCATCCCGATGTAAACCTGCCCTTCCTCCGTCAACGCTTTCCAGAGCTTTGGAGTTACTTCAAGTACTACGTGACATTCTAAGTTATTGCGGGCTCTGCGTCGGAAAAGGACACGAGCCGACTCCTTGTTCATGTCGACCTGGCTCGTTATGCGCTTGTTTTGCTTTTTTAGCGATTCAATGATGTCTTGATCAGTATTATATGCCATTAGCCCGGTTATCTCCACGAGTGGATTTCTGTTTGCCGGTTCCTCGACTGTAAGCTCGCCGGCCCGCAGACGCTCTGCGATACGCTTTGCATCGTTAGGGTCAGTGCAGCCCAGGACGACTTTGGCATTGCGTGCCTTGCGGAAACGATCAATGCCTAAGCCTTCATTTCTCAAGTCGATGACACCTTCGATTCTCTCTATGACCTGGTCCACAGTATGAGTAGGATTGATGCTAGACACCAAGATAGTTTTTCCGCTTTGGGGAAGGTTAGGACGTACCTTGATGCTAGATTTGGCAGCCGCCGCATAAGAGGTAATTTCTCGGCGGAGTTCTCCCATTTGGTTGTTGAGCCTGTTCACCTCTGCCGTATTGACTGAAGGTGGCGGAGTCTGTGTCACAGCCTTCCTAGATTCCGTTACCGCCGTTTTCAGCTCCGTCATCTTTGCCTCCACAGACGCAGAGCCAGTGCGTTGAGTCTCTACTATTTGTCGCTGTAACTCATCGATTTGCGCAATATCTTTTCGTAGCTGATGAAGATCAGTCGATCTTATTTCTTCGATCAAGTTTTTAATTTCTCTGATCGGCTCGTACATTTCATCATGTGTTTGTTGCTCTGCACGTGCATGCATGAAACGCTGCGGTGTGAGCACATGTGCAGGTGGCTCTATGGACGGTCTGTTGCTCATTTCAATTGTTTTCCGTGCCGTTCTTTCGAGCATGTCGAACTTATTTTGTATGAGTAAATTAGGCATTTTAGTCGCTGTCTCACTCAAACGTTCCATGAGCGCAGTGATTGCCTTTTTATTGGCTCGTGTAACGCTGTTTCCTGTGTTGACGAGCTCGATTGTCAGGCTTGCAATTTTTACTGGTCGCATCGACGAACGTCTCTAAATCCGGGATGGTACGCTGTTTTAATTCTATCACCCTCGGGTCCTCCCTGTCCTTTTCAGCCTGGCTGGTCTTTGGCTTCCTGATATCTACTCTTTTTGGAGCAGGTAAGGCGCCCGGGGGATTCTCTATCGTGTATGTGACGTTTTGTGCCTCGTTTTCGGCCCCGGGAAGTGCCGAAACTACGTTTTGTGGCTCTTCCTGAGACTCTTGAGAAGCATGGTCGTGCGATTCATGTGTATCGCTGGGTTCGTGGGCCCCGCGGCCTTTGCGGGGCGACTGGGGTGGTGTGCGATACATTTTCATATGAGTGTTTTTGCGAAATTTTAAAAAAATTAATAACTTAAGTTCTATGACACTTAAAATTATTATTTATAGTAATCTAAATAGGGCTTAAAAAGATGTGTTATATTACCAAGTTTCGGATTTTTAGGTCCAAAGATGACCGCGGAATAAATTTTTTCCTGATACTTTTAATTTGAAACTAAAACTGTGATTATTGATCGAACAAGCGATTTCTAAGGAAAAGTGTTTAGATAAAAGATGTAGGTATGACTAATAGCTATTGTATGAAGTTTAAAAAATTAAAATTTACCGATTGGATATGGAGATATTAAAGGTTAAAAGTGATTGCGCGGACACTTTTTGCAGGCGCTGTGAAATTTGGTAGGTATTTGCAATATTAGTATGAAAGAGGTTTCTGTTTAGTTATTATTTCTAATTGGTAATTTAAGCTAGGACTATTGAAACTAAATAATGAAAACAGATTAAGAATTCAATGAAAAACAAGGAAGATATTAAAGATTGAAATTTACTACTTTCAAGAAACACTTAAAAATTAATTTCTCAAGAACCGAGAAAGGTAGAGAAATGAAATTGGTCTTCAAAAATCGGGGCAATTGAACTCTATATTATGTCTAAGTTTCAGATTTTTACTACAAACTTCGCTGAACAAAAAGTGTGAAAATGTTAAAAACTGCTAAAAAAGATGTGGGAAGTGAACTTTGTGAATGACGGGCAAACTAATGGAGATACGGGGAAGAAGGTTATTATAAAAAAGATTGGAAAAAATTTAAGCTAACAGAAACACTAAACAAAATAAAAATCGACCGGGCAGAACTAATGTTATTAAGGAAAAACAAGATTGCTATTATATTCCGGAAGGGTACGAGTTTTTTGCAGAAAGATGGAAAATTAAAGTTGAAGTCTTATATATGCAATTTTTATACTTAGAAGGTATTTTAGAACGAACAAAGACAATTTAAAATCAGAAAGAAAAATGGAAAAATATTGAAAAATGAGGGAGATATGAATTTTTGAAAATTTGCTAAGTTGGGAATATGAAAAAATTGAATAACTTTTTAACCAGAAGGGTCTGAAGGGTAATAGGGGTCTCTAAAAGTCGGGGCAAAAATGCTTTACAAAAGTGCCAAAGTGCGTCTATATCGCTATGTTGCAAGTTAGGTTGGTTAGGTTAGGTTAGGTTAGGTTAGGTTAGGTTAGGTTAGGTTAGGTTAGGTTAGGTTAGGTTAGGTTAGGTTAGGTTAGGTTAGGTTAGGTTAGGTTAGGTTAGGTTAGGTTAGGTTAGGTTAGGTTAGGTTAGGTTAGGTTTAGGTTAGGTTAGGTTAGGTTAGGTTAGGTTAGGTTAGGTTAGGTTAGGTTAGGTTAGGTTAGGTTAGGTTAGGTTAGGTTAGGTTAGGTTAGGTTAGGTTAGGTTAGGTTAGGTTAGGTTAGGTTAGGTTAGGTTAGGTTAGGTTAGGTTAGGTTAGGTTAGGTTAGGTTAGGTTAGGTTAGGTTAGGTTAGGTTAGGTTAGGTTAGGTTAGGTTAGGTTAGGTTAGGTTAGGTTAGGTTAGGTTAGGTTAGGTTAGGTTAGGTTAGGTTAGGTTAGGTTAGGTTAGGTTAGGTTAGGTTAGGTTAGGTTAGGTTAGGTTAGGTTAGGTTAGGTTAGGTTAGGTTAGGT